>JAQQAE010023374.1:0-10053 GCA_029823295.1 Pseudamia nigra
CCCCACCCCACCCCCCATTTCCCTTGAAATCTACACATACTGTAGGGTTTTACTTGCACATTTGCTGGTGTTTGAGTGGATGAAAGTTAATCCAAGTAAGAGAGCAAGGGCTACTCATTTGTGACTTTTCGTAAAATTATGCTGTTTTATAATCCTTAAAGTTAGAATATACATACATATACCAGCCAATAGGTAAAATGCACTGTTTTTTATACAGTTTATCTTAAAACATTCAAATATTCAGGCAGGAGCATTTGTTTGATTCAGATTCTCTTTTACAATGGAAAAGAGACGCACATTTAATACATTTCACTATCATTTAGACCAGTCATTCGCAAACACTGGGTCAGGACCCACAGGTGGGCCACAGGAGAATGTATTTGGGTCGCAAAACAAAGTTGCATTTAAAACAAACAACAACATGCTTTGCATAAAGATGTTTATTTAGTGCTGAAATGTGTATGTCTTCAAAAGTACACACAGAAAACTGATTTCTTTACTCTGCATCTCTCCAAAACGGCCTGTTTACCTGCTCATGAATACAATGCAGGCCTTTTAATATCATGAAATAGCATTTAAAATGATCTGGGTCACGTTTTTCATATCTAATCATTGGATCCCAAAAAAAAAAAAGAGTTAGGGAACCACTGATTTAGACTGATGTAAAGGACCTGAAGTACTTGAATTGACACTTCATTATTACATAAATTCATCCATGTACAGAAAATCAAAATTTTATGGACTAGAAATGGCAAAATTGAACAATTAGGCTATTTTTACAGCATCCTGGTTGTAATAGTGTTAAGAAAAATGCAGCTGACTGCATTGCTGCGACTTAAATCACCCATTAGCAGCTGTTTAAAATGTGTCTGTGTTGAAATGTGCTTACCCCTCCTGTGTCCTGCCCGTCTGTACGTGTGACAGAGTGCACAGAGTGGCTCCGTAGGGCTGAAAAGTTGTTTTACTTAAAAAGAGAGGGCGGGAGACAGTGAGAGAAAAGAGCAGGCAACAGATGAGGAGGAGAGAAACCAAGCTGAACCTGGGCTCGGCCCCTCAGACCGTCCCAGAACAGACTGATGTCCAATGTCCCCGCAGCAGCTTTAAATATGACAGAGCTGAAGTAAAACAGGGAAAAAGGAAGCAGCTAATTTAGTATTTTAGGTTTGGAAGATCAGTACTAGAAGAATGTGCTCAATATTAGAGGGTTTTTTTTTTCCATCTAAATGGTTGTGAATTCTTAATTTGGCCAATTTTATTCAGGGTTGCTTTTGCTCTGCACCATTTCATGTCACTTGAAGCATTATTATTTGTTTTTTTTTTACTTGCAGAAACTCAGATAATCCATCTTACAACTGGGGTAAAAGTGAACTTTTTAAAAATTTGATTTCTGTGATTTTGAGAAGGTTTAGTGAAATTTCACACAAATGTGACAGAATCATTATCCAGCAGTGGAAAATAGAACTACGGTAAGTACATTTCCTCAGGTATTATACTAAGGTGAAGTATTTTACTTTATACTAGGTCAAGGGTCAGCAACTTTTACTATCTAATGGGCCAATTTTGGACAGAAATAAAATAAAATGGGCCAACCAAAAATATCCAAACCTTTTATGTACCATAAGAAATATGATATGTGGCAAATATGGCAACATGTCAACACCAATTTGTTTTTATTTCATTCTTTTCTTCATTTTGTTCACTACTTTATTCATTTTTTTATACGTTTCCCCAATAAATGTATTCATTTTGCAGATTTCTTTCATTTTTTCTCTTCATTTCTGTGATTATTTTTCCTCATTCTTGCTCATTTTGCAGATGGTATGGTTCAGACATTTCATTTTTCTTCATTTTTTTCAAAAACTAATCATTTTTGTGTATTTTGGGTGCTCTTTGTGAACACTATTTTTTATTCTTTTTGTTGTTTACATTCACTACATGGGCTGTTTAGTTAATTTCCATAAATATTTGCCAATTTTTTAATCCATTTTCATTCTATTTTTCACTATTTTAGTCATTTTTGTCATTTTTATTCATTTCCCTGAGTATTTTCATTATTTTGTGTATTATATTGCTTATATAGTCTGTACATTTTCTTGATAATGTTGTTCATTTTACTTACGTTCATTGTGGAGTTCTTTTTGTTGACATCATGCTTATTTGGTTTATTTTGATTTATTAGAATGTGTTACTTATGTACATCAAAAGACAAAGGAACAGGAGCACTATGCACTTACAGTTACATGTAAATACTAATACCTTTGTTGTTAATCTCACTTTTAGAAACACTTGATGTTTTGCTACTTTCACACAAATCTAAGCTTTGAATTTCTTTCCACCAGTGCTATTTTCTACACCCTCTAAGTTTGGCCAAAGAAAACTTCATCAGATCCATGTATTCTGCAGCAGGACTTAATTACACCATGCAAATGACAAAAAATGATACAGTCTGTACCTGCAGTCTTCAACCTGCAGCTCAAGGGCCACATAGCCTCTCCCCTGTGGCTCCTGAGCCTTTGTACAGTGAAGGAAATAACACATTTTAATAAATCAAAATGAATAAAATAAGCACTAAATCAACAAAAAGAAGAAAAAAGACTACATAATGAACAAAAATAGATGTAAATAACGCACAAATAATGTACAAAATAAACATAATGATCAAAGATGAAGAAAGCACACAAAAACAAGGAAAACTCTGAAGACAAAAATTCTGATTCGTAAAAATGTCTAAAATAAATGAACTGAATGAAAAAGGCTAAAAACAAATAGCAAAATGAACAAAAGAAGCCAAGTAAATGACTAGAAACAAGAAAATAAACCAAAACAATGAGCAAAAAATAGAATAGAATAGACTTTATTTTCCCTTATGGGAAATTCAATAAATAATGCACCCAAATTCACAAAAATGAATAAAAAAGATAAAAAAAAAACAAAGAATAAAAAAAATAAATAATCAAACATGAGCAAAAAATCAGTAAATTGAACAAATAACTGCAATAATCAAAGTAAATGACAAAAAAACTAATTAACAAACAAAATGGCTAAAAATAAACAAAATAATAAGCAGAATGATTAGAAAAGAATAATAACCAAAATTGATGTTAACACATTGCCACTTAAAACATGTGTCATGTGATGTGGTACTTTTTGTGACTCTAGACACATACTTGGCTCTTTAGATTGTAAAAGTTGTTGACCCATGGATTATATGTGACAGAACTTCGGTACAACAAAAGTGACGAAACAAAACAAAAAAACTCCATGTCCTTGATAAACAGCACTTTGTGCCGACTCACAAATAAGTGTAAACTGCAGACATGCATAGCCGCCGCCCTGCAGCCTTATTTTCTTCCTTAACTTCTCTCTAAACTCTCGGTGCACATTCATTCTTGGAGACAGAGTATTGTCTTTGCATCTGGAAAAATATATGCATTTTCAGTGCATGGATTTTGCTAAACTATTACTATGTCTAAAGTGACTTATGGTAAGTTTACAGTCAGCGCTTTAGAATACAAACAGATACTGTACACATCTGCACGCACACACGCACACACATATACCTAATGCACCATCCTTCAGTCGCATTGATTCTGTTTTGAATAGTGTATTTTCTCCTCAGTCTCGATAGTCTTGCTACTGCCCATGCTGTTAGTGCGCCAGGCATTTTCAAACTCTTTACATCCATTACATTCCACTAGGTAAATACCTAATGCTGGAAACATTTGTCAATGTATGCGCCTGGCTGAACAGAATAGATTATTGGGGGCTGAGTAAAATACACTGCATTTCCAAACAGCACTATGCCTGTGACATATTAAAAACTTCACACAAGCAACCGTGCAGTCTCCCCCTGCACCAGGGATGTGTAATATTTCAAGGAAATAAAGCCGGGAAACAATAGTAAACATTTGAGGTAAAGAATTGAAATGTCAGTATTTCGAATAACGTGACCAAGGCAGCTACTTCTACTCTTTAATAGCAATGCATATCATTATCAGAGCAGATTAGTGTTTAAATAGGAAGAATTATGCACATGTTTACTCAAAATATTGGTAAATAGTCATATTGTATGAATTGTTTGCAGCAAAACATTTTGGGGAGCCACAAATCTGCTGTTTATTCATCAAAATACATTGACATTTAAAGATTTAGTAGATTATTATACAATGCAATTCATGTATAAAAACTGTAAAATTACTAATTAGAATTTTGAAGTTGTTCAAATATAGGGACAGTAAAAATCACCTCAGGGGAAACCAAGTAAACAAACAAATGTCAAATGTCATTGTTTGTCTGGTTAAATGATTAGTCCATTAATGCAACTTAGAAATCTGTACAGAAATGATCTAATTATGCAATAGTCTTCAATTCTAATCTATGATAGAAAATTTGTTTTATTTGTGTGTAAACACTGGGGGACAAAATAATAAATAAAATGAGTCAAGATAAAGAAAAATAATCAAGAAAACTAATTTTAAAAATGAACAAAATAATGTAGAACATTAGTAAAAATAAACAGAAACACACACAAAAATGAGCCAAATAACCAGAAACACGAGGAACAGCAAACAAAGTAGTCAGGAAAGTGAATGAAAGTCGACAAAAATGATCAAGAAAACAATCAAATAAAGCAAATGTGCAAAAATAGACAGCACAGTAGGAACAAATATGCCAAATAGTCAAGAAAAGTGAACAAAAGGAAGAAAATAAGAAAAAAATTAACAAAATCGGTAAGTGTAAAACAGGCATTGTTGTTTTGATCATCATTGTTAATTAACTTTTGCTTGTTTTGTCATTTCACTAAAAAATGTTGAATTTTTTCAGTTTGTTGGATATATTGTACATTTTTATTAGTTTGTGTGGTTATTTGTTCTTCACAGTTGCTCATTTTGTTAGTCAGTTTGTTCATTTCTAGTGTATTTTGTTGATTTGTTTAGTTTTGTTCCTTTTTTGTTAATTTACTTGATTACTGTAATGATTGGGTGCTTTACTTGAATCTCATGCTTCGGCTCATTTTATTCAATGAGTTGTGGCCAAATGTAAAATTATTCTGTGAAACAAGTACTCGCCGAAGTACATTTCTTGGAAAATATTACTCACTTACTCAATTACTCAATTACTCACTCACTCAGTACACTTACCTTAGAAAATGTACTGAGGAGACAGTTTAAGCCAGTTCTGTGAATTACAAACACATTGAAACAGGCGTCACTGACTCAACCTGTCGTTTAAATACACCTGTGTAGACGGTAAAAGGTCTCAAAGGTCTCATTAATTGATTTAGCACTTCTTCTAAATGGCGGGGATGAATGTGAAAGGAGCTGCGGGACGCTTTAAATGTGAGTTAGTGTCAGGACAATATTGAAAGTACAGTGAAGCACATAATGTGGAACAGCAGCACTTGAAGAGACACTTGCGTCAGCCTGATATTTACTGTATCGCATTGATTCCTGAATGGTGTGATACATGAAAAAGTGTCAATAATGAGTTGGAAAGTGGCTTAAAAGAAGTATGTAATGTGGTCTGGATGGAAGTCCTTTGTTTTGAGCATGTTTTATTAAGATTTTTGCAATTATTTACTGACACTGTTGTTCAAGTTTAAAGCTTTCTACTTAAACTTGTTTTTCTATTTCTATTTGTATAACTTTTAAATCTCCTCTCCCTTTTATTCTTTCACTGTTGCTGGTATTTAATGCAGTAAGAAGCAAAATGAAGGGCAAAATATGTTGCAAAGTGAAGAAAAATGAACAAAAAGATTATGAAAATCAACAGGAGGAATGTCAGGTAACATTTATAGAGGATTTTGAGCTTTTGTCCTCAGATGTTTACAAGGTTTGGACATGTTTGCATAACATTGCCTTAAATATGCCTAAGACAAACACTTAATTAAGCAGTAAGTTGCTGCAAATGTGAATAAGTACAACAAAAACGACTAGACATGTGATGGGAAGTAAGTAGCTTGAGATGATGTGTGTAATTTGTATGAATGTCTTTTTAATTTGGTGTTTTAATTTGTCATTGAGGGATAAATAGGTGTACTAAAAAATTCTACAAAAATGTAGTGGTAATATGTTTGCAAATGTGAATAACTTTAGAGAGAACATGTATAAACTAGAGGAAAACCTCATTCCTTCGTGTGGGTATACCTCTTGTGTGTGCCGCTTTGATCTTCAGTAATTGAAAATGAATGGGACTCCTGTGGTCAAGCCTGTCCAACAAAGATACACAATAAAGAGCGGAGACTAAGAGTGGACAGGGGTGATGTCTGCTCTCTTATTTGGGTGTGTTTCCATTCAGTCCCTCCATATTCCATTCCTGGTTCTGCTTCATAGGTTTGTCTATTGTGGGTCTCTGAATGGGAGATCGCAGGAGCGTCTCTGCTTCCGTTAATTAGAGCTTTTTTTGCAGCTTCCGCTCCTTGAAGAGTCAAAGTTTAAGAAGTGGGGAGAAAGGAACCCTCTGTGCTGCTCCAGCCTCAGCCCTCCATTGTGGCTTCAAAGACATGAAAAGGTATAGTTTACCACAGGGTGTATAGGTTGCAATGTTGGGGCAGCTGAAGTGAGGACAAACTGTGCAAAGTGAGAATGAGGACACATTTTCAAGAAGCTTCGTCAACTCGTTACTAATTTAGTGTCTTATCTTCAATTCAGAGTGCTATTTATGAATTTGAGCCAGAGTGAAGTTCTTACGGAGATAAAAGCAGAGGGACATTTGAAGGACTATTATATGCATACTGATTGTGCAGGAAACCCTACTTACACATCTTTACACATGAAATGACCAATTGTTCATGCAAGCTTAAGTGATGCACGAGGAAAAAGAAAGAGAAAAAAAAAATCCTGGGGTCTGTTATGACATGTGGCTATGGGTGTCCTTTTATACCTTGAGATTCCCTTTGCCTCATTAGTTAACACACTTTCTTAGTTTTGAACAATACCTTAGCTTGAGTTCTCCCAGCAGAAATCCTACCGCTCAGTTGATATTTCCAGGGCCCGCAGCAGAGTTTCAGAGAGAGGGCCCTTTCCCCCCTGTCCTAACAGCTTTAATACTTGTAATTATCTCTTGCTGGGGGAGGCTGGAAATTGGATTAGGGTGGTGAGTCTCAGCTGAATGAATTACCCCCATCTCCCCACTTGGTGGGCCACACACTGATAAAGTGCGGAAAAACGGATTTGGATTCAGCCTTAGCATTCATGGCTTCCTTGTGGAAAAATGAAATTTTCCAACAGAAGGGGCCAGTGTGCCAGCAGTATCTGTCCACAGCATGTTTCATCTGCTCCTGCTCTTCTGGAAATGCAATTACCTGCGTTATCGGGGCCTAAATGGTGACAGTTTGGCAGGGGAGCAGTTCCACCTGCCAAATGCGTCATTCCACAGTGTTTTTGTTGCATTCAGTATTCCTTCAGTTTCAGATTATTCTGCCTCTTTTACACCTGTCACAAGCACAACTACATGATTTGGTTAAAGATTGAAACAACTGCATTAGAAGACAAAAGGAGGTACATTTGACTCTGCTTCTTTAATCACTCTGATCATAATATGTTACTTTTCCAGCCTCCAAATACATTATTACACAGTGTTTTTGTTGCATTCAGTGTTATTTGAGTTTCACCTCATTCTGCCTGGTTTATACATGTCATGAGCACACATAAATGCTGATTTTTTTACAGTAGTAGGGAAGGGCAGAAAAATGATATTGGACTATACTTATGGAATCTCATCTTGATTTCTCCACTTGTCAAATGCATCATTCCAGTGTTTTTGTTGAATTCAGTATTCCTTTAGTTTCACATCATTCTGCATCTGTTACACTGGTCACAAGCGCAGGTAAATGCCGATTTATTTACAGTCGGAATGATGTTGGATACAGAAGGCAAAAAAACGAACAATATTGGAAAGTATTTATGTAATCTGATCATAATTCCTCCACTTGTCAAATGCATCATTCCACATTTCAGCTCATTCTACATCTTTTACACCTGTCACACGTAAAACCTGATTTGTTTAATGATTGAAACAGCTGCATTAGAAGACAAAAGGAGGAATATGTGACTCTGCTTCTTTAATCACTCTGATCATAATATGTTACATTTCCAGCCTCCAAATACTGTACATCATTAGACAGTGTTTTTGCTGCATTTGAGTTTCACCTCATTCTGCCTGGTTTACACCTGTCATTAACACAAATGAATGCTGATTTATTTATAGTCAGAATGATGTTGGATACAGAAGACAGAAAAAGGAAGGCTATTGGATGGCATTCATGTAATCTGCTCTTAATTTCTCCACTTGCCTAATGTGTCATTCCACATGTCAGATCATCTTTTTGACCGCCATACTCGGGATGTGATTTAAAGCTCAAAACAGCAGAACAATGAAGTGCAAGAAAGAAACAGCTGCCAATAACTGTTTTTCAGCCCTGTACTGTAGCTCAGCCTTCACCTGAATGACTGCACATACAGTATTGTCTGATACTAAATAATTTAACAACATCCATTCAGCTAATGTTCTACATGTGTCGTTTCTCTCAAAGGAGAACAGTTAAGCTCTTTTAGGAGGTTGTTTCAATCGATACGTGGGGTGGATGGTGGAAAACTCAGCTCCTGTGCGTCACACTAAAATGACCCTGTAATCATACGTGGAGATTTCAGGAGGGGTGGTGGGGGGTAAAGGGGAGCAGGGGCTTGGCCACAGTTAATACCGTAGTCGTAACATGTGCATTTGTTCCCACAATAAGGCATTGTTTGACAATTTTTGAGACAAAGTTTTTAAATTTAGTGATCAGTAATTCATCGCTTGCCAGTCAAAAGTTTCTCCTTCAGTGTTTTCTCTTTATTTTTATTATTTTCAACATTGTACAATAATACTGAAGACATGCAAACTGTTGAAGAACATTATGAAACAACACAGTAAACAAAAATAAGTGTCAAACAACCCAGAACATGTTTTATATTTTACATTATCCATATTAAGCTGTGTTGACAGTGTTGCACAATCATTTCTCATCTGATTCACGAGGTAGTCACCTGGAAGTTTTCAGTTCACAGGCCGGCTCCAAAACTTCAAAATATTGTTCACCATCAACCTCTTAAGTCCTGATGTCCCCAAATTGAGGGACTGGGCCAAGACACAACAAAAAGCTCTGCAACAAAAAAACATAAAATACTTTACTAATCACATAAAAATATAATCATATTGTGCATCAAATTAAACAGAAGAAACTCCAACACCAGTACATCAAACATCAAAGCACGTATAAAGCATATTTGCACAAATCCAACATCAACCTCAAATGCCGACAGCCTGAAAAAGAAGCTAGGGCTTAAGTGTTAATTAATGTTGTCTTCACAAATGTGCAGGTTACCCACGCCAGAGTGCTAGACCCCCTGCCATTTTTATTTCAAGACTCAACCTCTGTGTGATGCCCTTTTTATATGCAGACATGTTACTAACCTGTTGCCACTTAATCCAATTAATTGTGAGAACTTTCATTAGATGCTTTTTCAGCATTTCACAGTTTTTGCAGCCTTTTGGTGGTTCATTTTTAAAAAAATGTGCTGTTGGTATTAAATTCAAAATGAAGAAAAAAAACAGACATATTCCCAGTTTCCACATATAATATGGTTTTTAAATCACAGGTGTCCCTTATCAAACGTTCATTTGTATCATTTCTTGCCTTCTCAATGTGCTTTAGACCATCAGGTGTCTTGTGCAGGGGAAGGATGGGTACAAAGTCAATAGACCTATTAGTGCTACTACTACTAATGTACAAATCCATATTATGACATGAAACAGTTAAGTAAAGAGAAAATAAAGTCCATCATTAATTTAACAAATGAAGGTCAGTCAGTCTAAAAATTTTTTGTGTCCCCATGAGAACTGTCCCAAGAGCTACCGCTGCTGCAGAGGAGATGTTTATTAGAATTACCAGCCTCAGAAACCAGACATCATCATGACAGACAGTTTCATCATGGTATTAAACCTCCTGTTGTCCTCATTTTCTGTATACACCCTGTGTCCTCCCTGTGGCGGGTCATTTTGACCCGAGGACAA
>JAQQAE010023375.1:0-10052 GCA_029823295.1 Pseudamia nigra
GGGGGTTCAGGGCAGGGACTGTTATTAAGATGCAATAACAGACAATTGGAGCAATAAAACATTTGGTTCAACAAGGCCATCACATGTTGATTAAGAAAGCTGATTTATTTGAAGAGCCCGCCTACAGAGTGTTCATATTTTAAGAGCTTATTTTCAGTATTCAACATGTAATTCAAAACAGATTGTTGTCAGATTTAAATACATTTCCACATCCACACAATTTTTATAAGTTTCAATAAAAACATCTATGAAAATATTATATATGGCAATTGATCTACAGACAAAGGGAAAAGGTATTAAAATATGTAAACACTCTTGGCTATGTAAACACTCAGTTGGCTATGATCCAAGTCAAATAAAATATGTAATCTCACTAATTCATATTTTTGTATACTGTATACATTTAAAGTCATTTCATCATTATTAATAGCTGGTTTCTGCTCTGTTTCAACATGTGCAGACTGTGAGCTCAGCATGCCACTGACCTTTGTCTCTCCAAGGCCTTGATCTCAAACTGCTGCAGGTTACATCACTGCTTGCCACTGACATGATTATGCAGCAAGTTTCACTTTGAAATATCATTCTTGGAAAAAGGCTTTCAGTCTCTTAACAGCTGTCACCAGCTTGTTTGAAGAAGGATTCAAATAATTTCCGTTTACATCAAGTAAGCGTACTACAATCACACAACATTTCACATTCATCGGCATTCAAATGAAAAGTAAATGTAAGCAGTTTCAGCATTTCAAGTATGACAAGTAAAAGTAGTCCCTGTGCCCTAAAATGCCACTGTTCAGTAAATTTCAATTACTTTATTTCATCGTAGAGCCTTACCTTCATTATTGTGTAGTGGAAAGCATATTCCTATCTTGCCTCAACAAAAGCTGCTCAGGGTGTGTTGGTATTAAAATTAGATGGGCGGGTGGCGCATCGCTGTCTCCTGCACTAAAACACAGTTGCACCAGTGGCCGACGAAAACTTGGTCTTTGGTGTAAAAAAAACAAAAATCCATTGGCTGGTATCTGTTGCAGCTAGCAGACCAGACTGACAGGATGACTTAGGTGCCAACTCAGACAGGTAGTTGATAAAGGCTTTAGTTTAACAAACAGAGGTACTGACAGGGTTGAGGCAGGTAGAGAATCCAGAGACATGCAGAGGTTCGGAGACCAGAATGACAGGCAGGCAGAGTAGCAGGCAGAACTGCTGCTGCTTATGCTGATGAGGTGACGAGACACAGGTGGGAAGCCCAGGGAGGAGGGGAAGCAGGTGTGTGGAATGAGCACAGGAGGGAGGGGCAGACAGGAAGAATGAAATAAACATTAAAAAAACTAAACTGAACCAGACTCAGCCTTTAGACCCCACAGTATCTCAGAGGCACAGAGTGTGTTTTAGACACATGACCGTGTAGAAGTATACATAGTGCAACAATTAAATTTAATATGATGATGCAATATACAATATTCCTTAAAACATCATGGTTTGTGTGTAGTTCTGCATATTTAAAAATAAATAGGCTAATAATAATAATAATAATAAGACAAAAGAAAAATAAAAGTGTGTTTCAGTGCTTTTAATGTGATCATTTATTTGACCAGTCTGACATCAGCTCTCAATGTCAATCCACACAATCCCTAAGTGAGTTTCATTCCTAAAGTATGGATTTGAGTAATTTGAGTACAACTGAGCTGGCACGCTTCCCAGGCCTCGATGTGGTTGGAAGAGGTCAACCACAGCACAGCTCATGCAAGTGGACACAGTGTGGACCTGATGTGTATACCTGTTCTCCTGCTGCCAAAATCATTGCTTTATACAATGCAGAAATCCAGTTGAAGTCTGTATGTGACCAACCACAAGTCACACAGTCAGTAAATTTGTATATGAGAAATTGTGAGGTTATCTGCTATGTACAGACCGTTAGGAGCTGCATAAAGACAGAAAAAATATTCAGTGCCTGAATTTATGCAATTTTAAAAAATCATATATTTCTCTGAGTCTCTCAACCGTCTGTTGTTGTATTTGCGTCTATTAATTCTTAATTTCACACACTATGTGGAACCCGTTTGTCTTATTTAATGATGACAGAGACAGAATACCATCATGTTGAGAAATGTTACTCTGATTGGTTTGTTGGATATGATGTAAAAAAAAAAAAATCGTCTGGCGATTGGCGCTATACAAATAAAATTGAATTGAATTAAATTGATAATCAAGTAGATAAATTCCACCTGTGCACATGATGTGCTGGACACATGGTTTTTTTTCCCACCCTGATAAAATAATGAACCTGGCCACACCATCAGACTTTGCGTTTTAGACATCCAAAATAGGGCCCAAGGTCTTTGAGATCAGCATGTATTTGTAGCATTGCTATTGTTTTATCTCTATGTTGTCAAGTTTTTATTAGCTCAGAAAAACATGTCTTTTTTCAGCATTGTGATAATGCACAATCCAGTTTATTCAGTAGAGTTACTGTATGATGCATACTGTATCTCAATCAGAAGTTGTGTCAGTTGGTCTGTCACTCACCCTTGAGTTTGGCTGTTCTTGAAGGCAAAGCTTCAGAAACACACTGAGACTTTTTCCTCCATCAAGGAGGTTATGTTTTCATTAGCAGGTTTTGACCGTTTCAAGATGGGTTGAAAATAGCACAAGGAACAACTGCACCAGATCACCATTTGCCTCAGAGATTTAGTGGATAGAAGCAAACATTCACATTAAACACTCAAACACCTCAAGTTTTTTTTTTTTATTTGCAACATTTAATGAATCAGGACCAATATCTAATTCACCAATGTCCTTATCAAACTGCATAACTGTTGGTTTGCCATCATCAATTAAATGTTACGATGTTTCCAGAGGAGCTATTATTTTCAAGCAATCTGTGGCAAGTACTGTATAATAAAAGCACATTTTCATCAGTTGGAGGATGATAAAAAGACATTGGAATCGCAGTTTTCTGTCTTAATGTAAACAAAACAGAGATGTAATGATCAGGTGGGAAACTTCCTCAACAGCAGCTGCTCGGTCATCTCCGGCCTGTCTTTGATGCCATAATGTTGACTTCAGTGAGTGGGCTTTTGCTGCTTCCCAACCCTCCCTGCATTCCTCATGTTGTCACGCTTCCAAGTGGCATCCTGCCCGAACCTCAAAAATAACAGACACAGAAACAGGCGACAAATGTTTTCTGGATTTGTCATTCAAACACAGAGTAAACAAGACAATCAGGAGGGGATCGCTAATGTTCCAAATTGGCTGGACACAATGATCAGTATCAACATGTCAATTCTAAAATACAGCTGCTGCTTCTCTCACTCTTTCCCTCAACATTCCCACGGTTCTTTCTTAAGGTTCAACTTTGAGCCAAAGATAACGTTTCCCATTTTATTTTATCAATCTCTCAACAAACCAGACCAAATTAACATGGCATGTCATAATTTATATCTATAACGATGACTCTCTGCAGCAAGTCCAAAGTACGGACACATCTTCTCCTTCAGTGTTTCTTCTTTAATAATGTTCAGCCTTGTACATTAATACTGAAGACATCCAAACTGCGAAAGAAGGCAAGAAATGGCACAAATTTACTCTTGACAAGGGAGACCTCATGAATCTGATGTGAGTGCCATGAGTGTACAAAGTAAACATCAAAGCTGTATATGGCTAATTTGAATCTAAAATATAAAACATTCTGTTCTTTGCTTACTGCATAATTCCATATGTGTTCCTTCACAGTTTGGATGTCTTCAGAATTAATGTACAATGTTTAAAATGATTTTGTTTGCGGGGCATACATATATATATATAATGATATGAAGTGCATTCTGAACTGTTCACATGGTGTGTCTCATAAACAATACCAGATATTAAAGCAACAAGTGGACCTGTTTTTTCAGTCTTGTTTGTGAGTAATTTAACAGAATTTCCACTGACCTAATAATTCAAGCAAGAAATTGTTGAAACATGTACATGGACCTCAAATAACATATGTAATTTCATATGTACACTGTCCAAACCTTGCAGTCTGAGATGCTACATGTTTCCCTCTGCTACCCTTGACCTACTACCCTCTCTCTCCTAGCCTGACATTACCTCATCATGTTCGTCATCTTCATCTTTACACTCTTGGCACAAGCTCGGCCTCAACATAAAATCAGACTATATAGTATGTGCACGGTGAACCTAAATAACCTCCCTTTATCAGAGGTACAGTACACTCGGGGAACCCTGGCATGTAGAGCAGCACTTCTAAAGAACTAAATCTAGATAATTTGTATGCTTTGAATACAGAGCAATCAGAGGACCAAATGGGTGGTGGTGGTGGGGTGTGGGGTTCTTGACCTTTTCCTCACTCTCTCAATGTTTGGTATTCTTGACACTTGAACTTTCTGCGGCCTAATGTTGCATAACTCCTCTGCTGTCAGAGAATGAAGCCTGAAGGTTGATGCTGTCTTCAAATATCCTCTTTCCTACCAAACCCTTCAGAAACATAATAGTGTAAATGATCAGAGGCACGTGTTTGTAGCAAATGTCACCATGACTCATCAAAAGTTGTGAGGGATCATTCCCTCCCCAATGAATGTCATATGATCACATATGTCTGTCTGATTGTCTCTGTCTGCTGGACAAAGACCTGTTTTTGACAAAACATTCATTAATTGTATTCAATATTTTGTCTAACATTTGTTAACATACTTATTCAATTTTTGTTTTTGTTATTTTTTGGATTTAATTTGTTATTTTGTTAATGGTTTTTGATGTTAATGGTGATGTAGGATTTTTTTTAGTTAATTAAATTTTTTAATTTTAATTCATTTTATATAAGACTCACAGAGAGATGGCAAATTTTGTTTCTGGGCCTTGAGAGGACAAAATAGGACAAAACATAACAATAATAATAATAATAATAATTATTATTATTATTATTATTATTATTATTATTATAAGTAGAAGAAGAATAAAACACTGTAGGCCGACGCATTTTTATACACAGTCCTGTAAAATAATGAATACAAGAGCCCCATATAATAGCTCAGGGTAACTTAAAATGTCATTGTTATAAGCTGAAGGTTCCTATTGTACCTCACAGTATTCACAGAATTTAATATGGTAAATTATACTTCTATCTCCTGCCAGGTGACGTGATATTCGCAGTTATAGTGATTGCAGGAAATAATGGCACATCCTCGTTGATAAGGAAGCCCGGGCTCTTGTTAAATGGGCTGAGGTGTGCAGTGGAGCTCAGAGCTCCGACGTCGGACCTGCGCATCCACTTGTTGAGTTCACAACAGTTCACCGGTCGAACATTCTATTTAAAGAGCCAACAACATGGCACACGGACTAGTCAGACGGGAGTCGGTGGAAACGGAGATGCACAAGTCCGAAGACAAAAGAAAAACGTTCGTGTACACCAAGAAGAGGGGCTACGATGTCACCCGAAACCCCCACTTGAACAAGGTAAGCCAGCAACAGCCCTGTGTGAGTTTTCCACTTGTTTCCCTCAGCGACAAGGTTTTGACAAGCTAGATGTTGCCTTCAGGGGCCGTCGGAAATATTATTATCCTACTTACGGCAACAAAAACTTAACCTGAAAGGAGAACAGTTAACGATTTTGGTTGTGAACTATGTAAATGCGTACGGAGTGAAACGTTATAGGTGAATGTTATTACGGTACGACTCCGATTTATGTGACTGCAACAACAACGTTGCGAACCGAATTTGTCCGTCGAACTACTCTCTATAATAAGCTAACATGTTCATGTCCAGAGTGTCATGAACGCAGCGAACTAAACTGTAGCTACATTTACATGAAATAGCCAATTTCAACAGTTGTTGACATGTTTTGGAAACTACTAGTATCAGGTGGCCGAGCTGTGAACGAGAATATGAAGGTAGCATTAGCCAGGAGGTTTAGGTATCAGCTTTAGAGGTGGTTATATTTAGATTTAAAGCGACCAAACACCGCTGGCACATTGAGAGGGGCTTTTGTTAATGTTGTCCAGTCTCCTGTCACTTTACAAAGCCTGTCGTGTGAAGCTGAAGTGTTTGAATTAACATCCAGACTGCCAGCTGAGGCCACACACACTCCAGTTTGTGATTCAGCTGTACTGTGACAACCTGGAGGCTGATACAATGCCAGACCAGGCGCAGTCACCTTTGACCTATAAACTCTTGAAATATAAATACCCCGGCTGTCAGTTCCTCTTTATAATCAACCAAGAACAGGAACACTGAAAGCTGCTGAATCATTCAACAAAAAATGCTGAGAGGATCATGACTTTGCATGATCTTGTGGAAAAGCCTATTGGTGACATCCTCTGACTAGACTAGTGAACAGTACATTTTCACATGCTGTAAATGCAGCCTTAACGCAAGAGGCTCTAGTGTCTTCTCGTGGGTTGCGTGTGGTGGGGTGAGAGGAGGGGGTGGGGGCTGGGGGGAGGGGGGGGGAGTCAGATGAGGCCCAGAGGTCACTGGTCCAGTCCAGGCTGTGGAGTCAGGATCTCTGTCCATGGTGCTGACTGACCGTCAAAACAACTGGTTGAAAACAGGGTCAGTCATGTCAAGTGGTTTCTGCAAACAGCAAGGTTAATCTGAAGGCTCTCTGTCAATGTCAGGCTAATTTTAGAACGCTTGCTGAGTGTATTTGTCTCCACTGAATGGTTTTCTGCACGCTCTGCTTCTTTACTGGAAATAAGTGAGCACTGTAGATGGGTCAAACATTGGTTGCTGTGTTAATTTTTCACTGTAAACATTTAAAATAACAATACTCAGGGCAGTGGAAAACAGCAAGATGGGTAGTTTTGCCCCGTATTTGCTCTACAGGATTATTAACATTGACAAAAAGATCACTAAAAAAAGGCTTAACAGAAATGAAAACAAGCATAATGAAAAAGTAAACTGGGTACTGCAGGATACTGTTCTACTAAGGCAAAGTGCAGTAACTCGACATCTGATTAAAACTGAAATGAGACTGGAATTAGATCATGTGACAAATGCTATAAGAGTCTTGCCTCAGTTATGTTCCATGTCAAAGGTGTCATATAACTCCAAGAATCCAGGGAAAAAGTTAGTTATTTAGTTATTTTGCTCAATTTTTGCTAGTCTTGTTTATTTGTTAATGTTTTTGATTATTTTCATTCCTTTTTGCTCATTTTGTTGCTTTGTCGATTTCTGCTGTTCCCTGTTATTTGAAACAGAAATAAAGTCACTGAGTAGATGTATTTTTTCATTCAAGTGTAACTGAGGAAGAGTAAAAAGCATTCTGCACAACAACTACTCCCAAAGGTACAGTACATTTGAAAAATACTCTGGTACACATAATGGAGTAAATGTACTTGAATACTATCCACTTCTGCATCTAAGCTTGGATAACTCCAGATTTTCCTCATTATAAGTGCATAAATAAGAATAACACCAAGATGAAACAAATAACAGGAAGCTGAAAATGTGACAATTGCAGCCGCAAAACAAAGTAAAACAAAAGTGAAATCTAAAACCCAACTGAAAGACGAAAAGGGCTCACGAAAATATCTCCTCAACTGTGATGACACTAATGTAGCCAAATGTTTATCTCCAGTGCAGTTACTGGTCATTTTTTCATGTAAAAGCTGTTGCAATCTGATAAAACCTGGAGGCTCTGCCAGTCTGGGTGGTGTTGACTTTTGACTGGTCAGTGTTTATGGCCTGATGTGGAATTACACAAATTCTATGACTGATGAGAAGAAATGAAGGGAATTCTCTGTAATCGACTGGTGTCACAGTGTGATTGCTTACAGTGTGTATAGTTAGAACATATGACTTAAATCAGTGTTAGTGCCATTTGTTCATTGTTTAATACAGTAATAAAACTTTACACCTGTCTGGAACTGTGGATCCTAGCCTATACTAGATTGCCAGTTTGTTGATTCATTTGTTCATTTTCATGATTATTTAATTCATTTTTGTCCATTTATCTTAATATTTAGTTTTTTGGTCAAGTTTTCTTATTATAGAATTTGTTTTTGCTCATTTTCATAGTTATTTTGTTCATGTTTGGCTATTTTCTTGATTATTTTGTTCATTTTACTTTCCATATTGTTCATTTTATTATTTTTTCACTTTGTGTTCATTTTCTTTCATGCTCTTTTTTTGCTCATTTTCCTTAGTATTCATTTTCAATTTTAGTTTATTGTATATTTTGTTCATTTTGTTTATTGTATTACTAATTTTTCTGCATTTTCTTCCTTATTTTGTTTATTTTTTATCCAATTCTGTTATTATTTTATAAATTATTATTTTGTTCATTTTTGTTATTCAGTTCTTTTGTTCCAGATTTTAGTTATTTGTGTATTTTTATTCAGGTTTGCAGTTTTGTGTCTATATTGGTTTATTTTGTGCACTAATGATTTTGTTTGTAAGTTCAGTCTTCATCCTTATACATCTTGTTATCTTTTACATTTACATTAAAAAACATAATGATAATTATGTGCATGAATAATAAGTCAAATGCCATGATATGTGAATTTATTTAAAACAAATAGGAAGTTATTATGCAGTCTTAATTGGGGTTTCTTATGTCAGGTCCTGAGGAAATACCACAGTTCTTTTTTAGATCATGAGCTGAAAAAGTTTTGAAAACATTGCTTTATATGCTTTTAAAAGTGTAACTGCATTTTATTGTAGCAGCATGTATAGTATAAAACATTTAGCAGGAAGTTAGTGCTACAAGAAAAGAATATATTCTTGCTGTAAAGACAGAGCAGCCAGAGATCATGTTAAAGTGTTTATAGGAAAATGATTAACATTTTCCTGTCGATTTTACAGAATGGCACAATTTGATGATTTCATTGCACAGCTATAAAGTGAAAACAAAAGACAGGGGAGAGGACAGTGCCGGCAATTCTCATTGTAACATGAAAAACGGAATTCATTCTCCTCTGTTCATTGTTGTTTAACCTGTCAGACTTGTTTACTGATGGTTTTCTCTGGTGTTTTCCGTTTGCTTTTCAAAGGATAGCTTGTCTAACTTCCAGGTGTCTTGGTGATTGAATTTTCCTTGTTCATTTCTAGGTTTACACACATAAGGCAGCCAGCGTTTTCCTTGTTCCTTTTACCCTTTTGTTGCAGTACATCTTATAACGCAACAGGGAAAAGTATCAGTATTCTTACTATGACTGAATGATTTGTCCCAATGCATCATATGACAAGATTTGTTTTAGTATTTACTTTATTCCGCACTTTGGAAACTTTACTTTCTGAAGAGCCAGACAGAAAACAATAAAACAACTGTCTGGAGATGCAAACAATATTTGAGGCCTTTAATTGTGCAATTACTATATCTTTTTCTTCTTTTCCTTTTCGCTGCTCCCTTCAGAGGTCACCACAGTGAATCATCTGCCTCCATCTCATCCCTATCCTATATGGCATATAGTGCAATTACTACATGCCATATGATAAACATTTTAGTTGACAAGATGTTAAAACAGGGTGAAGCATTTATTTTTCACTTAATGATTTCACAATGTTACAAAAATCTTACAAAAATGGGTAATTGATTTCCTTTAGCCAAGTATTTCCTTCACTGTCAACTTGTTTGGGATTCACATTTATTTAGGCCTTGTTCTCTGTTTCGACATACTGTAGGAGACCACATTGTCTCATAGGGATAATTTTAGATTGTGGTGAAGTAAAAGAGCTCCAAATGAAATATTAGTAAAGTAGGAGAGATGAGACTATCTAATTTAATATTTCCATCCCTGGTCAAACTGATTTGAAATTAAATCCTTCAAATACCCTGTCTCCTATTGTTTAGTGTAGGAATAAAATAGGAGACTGTTAGCAGTAGTGCTTAAATCCACCATAGCATCATATCATGTTATCAAATGAAAATAAATCACTTCTCTCCTGTTCATTGTTCATTGTTATAACCTGTAGGACATTGTTTTCTTCAGTGTTGATAGTTTATTTATGTATATATAAATTCCCTTCTCACCCTCTGCAGGTGGTCTCATCCTTCCAAGCTCGGGTCCTCTACCAGAGGCCTGGGAGCTTGAGGGTTCTGTGCAGTATCTTTGCTG
>JAQQAE010023376.1:0-10052 GCA_029823295.1 Pseudamia nigra
GTTTTTTAAAATAATTCTGTTGAACTACAATTCAAAAGCAATGTCTGATTTTCATTGGTTAATTTTCATAAATTTTTCATTAATTATTACTTTTGTCAGATTCAAGTTATTTCTGTGACCATTGTGGATTTTTTTGTCATTTACAGAGGGGTACCAACAATTTTATCCATGTCTATATTGTTTCCTTTAATTTAAAATTATTGTTAAATGCTCTGAAATGTTCTGATGATGTTGTTAGGTTACATTGAGAAAGAAAAAAATTGATAAGATACTGAAGGAATAGATATAGATTGTCTTGTGCCATCTTTATGTTTCTTATTTTGTTATATTTTAATATGTATATCAGACAGTTTTGGGGTCTCCGGACATTGAAATGGACACTGTCCTTTTGAGTCAAGAAGACACACTGAAGAAGAATTCAGGACAAAAAAAGAAAAACAGGGAACGTGGGAAGGTAAAGCTGCTGGCTTTTGAAAGAGAAATGACCTGCTTTCGAGGCGTGACATAGCATCATGTCTACTTTCATTTTACCATATAAACTGTAATAAAATGATTTGTAGACTCAATTTGACTCCAGCCTTTTTCGGTCAGGTTATGTTAATGTATACCATAAATTAAAATTAGGGTTAATCTACATTTTAGTTTATGAAACTGAACTGACTAAGTCAAGATTACTAAATAAATAATTTACCAAGTGCTTAATATTTACCTGCATATTACTGTTGAAGAACTGTGACAGTATGGCATATTTTAGTCCATTAAGTAGTACTTCATATACTGTTTTTATACATATTAAATTAGCCACTCTCTTACTTACTGGTATTCAGCTCCCGGGTATTTGCAGTTTAAGTTCATGTCATTTCAATATGCTAACAAGACAGAATTCATAAGAGAAAGCATTTGTCACTGTTTTTCAAAAACGTCTCGAGTTTTAAAGTCAACAAAAATTGGAAGTAGCACTTTACAGTTCAACTCAGGGATAACACTGTAACAGAAGGGTGATGGGTTGTTAATAAATAGGTAATCATATAATAACACTATTCAAATATTCAAAGTAATAACCATTTAATTTCATCAGTAATAACCACTGCAGAATCTTGTTATTAAAAATATTGAAAGTGGTTTTGCATTTACTGATTAATTTTTTTGAAAAACCTCCCCCTCCAAAACAAACAGTTTCTAGGTAAAAAGTCATATAATTTTTGTGTGCAGGACTTAGTGGCATCTAGTGGTGAAGTTGCACCTTGCAAAAAATTCAGTTCCCCTTGCCTCATCCCATCCATCCAAGTGAAATTAGAAGAGCCTTCAGTGGCTGCAAAAATATTAAGGTCCTTAGCAAAGTCGGTGTTTCAATTGCTCGTTTTAAGCTACAGTATAAACACAGTGGACTGTAGCTTAAAACACAGAGACCCCACACTGTGGACATGAGCGCACATTGTACCTTTACATATACAACAGTTCTACCATGAAATAAAAGGGAATGTTTGGAAAAAGAAATAAAGTTAAACTCTAGGATTACAATAAGGTAATCACATTCTTCTATGAATTTTTATTGGCTACTACTGGAGTACTACATAGTTAATACTTTGGTAATTGCCTTTCTATTGATAAATTATTACTGAGCTCTAATGTAAAGTGCTACTTAGTTGTTTAGCATCAGTATAAAAAATAATCCAAATGTGACCTTTAGTATTGTGACACCAGAACACAAATAAGACACATTTTGGTGCAATAAGCTTTTTTCTATGACTTTTTATTTCATGTAGTTTCATTTCAATGCATCTCTATCAAATATGTCCCTCCTAGATGGCATGAAATCAGTCTAATCTTTTGAGCAAAATCTAAAGCCTATGTGATTTGTTATGAGTTAAAACTGTTGGATTTTTCCTATGAAAATACAAAAATATCTCAAATATTTTAACACTGATGGCTTTCAAACATTTTGAAATTATGCTGTTGCTTTGTGACACTTATTAACTGCTTACTTAAAATCCCCATTAATTTATAACTCATAGAGTAGTTTTGTACCTGACAACTTCTGACGCATGAGAAACCTTCACCTTTTTCTCTCTGACTGAACTTCTTAACCAGGGCAAAGGAAATAAAGGACGACATAAGAGGCAGAGACAACGCCTGGTAAATGTCCTTAAAGGGGTCAAACAAAACACAGAAACTAAACTTCACCCAACTTTCACCTAAATCATAATTAAAAACACAACTAACACAGCCTGCTCGAATTAAACTCACTCTAATACCAACTATTGCTAACATAACATTAACATAGCACTGTGTAAATACCTGCCTTAGTACTAAAATGTAATTAAACATACAATAAATTAACACTTTTTAAATTAAACAGACTTAACCCGCTACTCTGAACATGGTGTGATTTGTAAAACCTAAAGCATGCATTCACCTTAACATGTAAGTGCTTCTTACTGTACTGATAATAGCTCTGATATTTTGATTAATGGGTTGCTTTGTAACTGCTTGGCATTGTTGTTGTCATTTTTGACACAAATGATAAATTATGACATGTAACAGTATCTTCCTGTAATGATTATCATCTCTGTTCAAAAGGCGAGTGACGCGAATAAGGATGAAGAAGAAGAGGAAGACAAGTTCTATAATGGTGAAGAATACAGTGATGAATATGAGGTGGGCAGCTGCTGTGAATGACTAATCCACACACTGTGAGGAACTTCACTTTTAAAGTGATGATTGATGACCTGGGGTTGTTACAGATTCGGAGAGTTGCCATAGAATGTGCCACCTTGTTAACAACCCTGTCAAAATCATAATCAAAAGGAGAATGTTTTTTGTAATAGCAGTGTCTCTGGAGACTTGAATGTATCTGCGCCCACACTGGAAAAACCTGATTAATGACAAACCCACTATCTGGATTAATTATTAAGAATAGATTAGTTTGTCATTACAACCCACTGCATCTGCCTTCCATGTCAACTATTAAATGTCTGACTATTTAAAGGTTAGAATGAAAAAAATTTTTTTAAACAGGAAGAGGCATTCCCAGATGACCACTCAGTCGTTCAAGAGCAGACTGACCACAGCCAGGTAATTCACATCGAACGCTTCTCATCTGTATCGGCTGTAAGATGTTATAATGTTTGATTTGTTTTTAAAGCAAAATATATTCAGTGTGTTATCATATGCAGATGGATTTCCTCTTTCACTTCATAAGAACATGAATAATTCTTTATCCCACGTGGATTTGATAACAACACAAGCTCATTTTTTATGGCAAGACTGAACTCTGATCGAAAAGGAGCAAAGACAGCTGAGCTCAGTTATGTCATGCCTTGCGCTACCTGTTCATGCCCTAAATTCTCCAGAAGAGTAATTGAATTTTTATTCTGTTGTCATCTGTGTAGGGAGAACAAATGTCCACACACAGTCCTGTCCAGGCTGAAACAGTAGGAGACACCTCCAGTCATACTCAGACTGGAAAAAAAACAGATGCACAGGTAAAATATTAATTAGTCTTAATTAGAATTTGACTGAATTTTTTTCTTAGCAGTTGCTTTTGCATCTTGCTGTCTGCATTGGTCAGTACAAACCAACACTGGCCTAATGAAAGATAACTATATCTGTCTGATTAAGCATCTGTAGGAAGAAAACATTGACAATGGATTGGACCTGTTCATGCAGCACAGATGCTCCGTTGGACTGAGAGGCAGTTGTTCCTTCTTAGCAAGGGCATAGGTTCTGG
This sequence comes from Pseudamia nigra, assembly GCA_029823295.1. NCBI lineage: Eukaryota > Metazoa > Chordata > Actinopteri > Kurtiformes > Apogonidae > Pseudamia > Pseudamia nigra. Next base: position 3,731 of record JAQQAE010023376.1, read on the forward strand.
TGAACACTGAGGGGGAGAAAATAACCAAGAAAATTTGTAAAAATAAACAGTATGAAAGTGAACTAAATAAAAATCTAACCATGGAAATGCACAAAAATAAACCAAATAACTTTTAGAATGAAGAAAATAAAACAAAATTGTCAAGAAAATGAGTACAATATCAGTATAATGCACATTTTACTGATATTGAAGGGGATGGATCTCCCCCATTCCCCCTGAAATCTATGCCTAAACTCTTTAGATCAATCATCTGTATATTAATCTGTGTGAAAACATCACATTATTACAGTTTTATGTATTCACACATGCAGTCACTTGGCTCCTCTACAGTGCATGGCTGCATCTACATTCCCTCAGTTGTTTCTCCATATTTTTTTAAAAATAGCGAACTGTGGTACAAAATCCCACAGCAGGAGGAGGTAATGAACTAATTATACTGATCACAGCCCAATATTAGCTCATAAAAAGTCATCGTGATGCATTGTGGAATGCAGAATGTCGAGCAGACAGCTTGATATCATGCTGCAAAATTTGCCCAGATCAGTTTACGTGCTGGTAGTTTTGACATACAGCTATAGAAAAAATCAAGAGGCCACTGCAAAGTTGTAATTCTCTGATTTTATTATTTATAGTACGTGTTTGAATAAAATCAATATGTTTGCATTAAAATCTAAATTACTGACAACATTTCTCCCAAATTACAAATGTTGTCATTTATTGCATTTATTTGCAGAACATGACAAATGGTGAAAATAAATGTTTTCAGACCTCAAACAATGCACAGTAAACAAGTTTATATTCATTTTTAAACAACAGCATAATGCTTTAATTTAGGAAGAGTTCAGAAATCAATATTTGGTAGAATAATTATGATTTGTTTCCTTTTCCTCATGAAGTAAGGTTTGGTTCAGCTGATCACCTAATCAGAACCTCATTAACTAGAAAGAGGTGTGCTGGAGCTGGAATTCAATAGACACTAGAATGGAATGAATGTCGTACATATACAGATGATTATTTCAGAAAAAAATATTGTGTTGGTCTCTTAATTTTTTCCAGAGCTATTGCAGAACTTTCAGATTTTTCACCTATTATCTGCTCCTTGCTATTTTCAGCCAGAGTCAGGATGTCAGTAGTAAGTACAGTTGTTATGGCATTTCAGACACAGCTAGACTCTCAGGGCCTTGATCATTCTGCAACCTAAAATTTCCATCTCAGACAGCCTGACTGATATAGTGAAATATGATTACAGAACTTTTGCTCAGCGACACTAAAAGCAACTATTAAGCACTGCAGCTCTAAATGAAGGTTGAAGCAACCGACTAAAGCACAGACTCAAATTTTTATTGCATTTTATAAAATGCCCTAATTTCTTAGAAATTAGGTTTGTGGAGTAAGCTGACAATCACACACCTGGTGACTAAGCCAGTAGTTTGTGAATTTCCCCACTGGGGATTAATAAATTATTTCTGATTTCTGATTTTTCTGATTTATTTCTGAACTGTGATTCATGAAACAAGCTTGTGCCAATCACATCCTGGGGTTTCAGTTTTCTGCCTGTATGCTGCAGTTCCTTAGACTTTTACCATGCAAAAAAAGAAATCTGTAGCTCTATGAAATTCTGAGAGTGGTGTTTCACGGTCACGTCTTTTTTTGCACAAACAGGATGAAGTGTCACTGCCCACACCACCCGTCTTCACAGAGGAACCAGACAAGGTAAAGATCTGATTTTAATGATCAACGGCTTTAATGTTAACTGAATATTTTGCATGCCTTGGAATGCAACGCTGTTTTATTTACACTTAACACAAGAGGCCTGAATAAAATGTACTTAACATCCTCACAAACGATGCTTCAAGTAACATGATGGAAGCATTTTCCTTTTCCTCTTTTTGACTTCTAAAAATTTCACCAGCGCAAAAAGTGCACAAAATTGTATGATGTGAATGCTATGGGAATGGAAACATACTGCGCTGTCATGTATATCATAGTGCACAAATATAATCAAAGCATGAGACAGGACGTTTTTGAGCAGCATGCTTTGAGCATGATTTGTCTGAAGCTTGTTTAAATGTGAATGAGGCGATTACTAGCGTAGGCCGCCTCTTCAGGAATGATTAACTGACAACGAAAAGATTAAGAGAGTTTTTTTGTAATACTTTCTCTCTCTCATTTTTTAAACAGGACATCTCTTAAATCCTGAGAAACTGTGTCTATAGAGTTGTAAGCTTTCATAAGAAAAGACGCTCTGTGGAGAGTGTGATTAAACTGTGAAGTGTTTTGCTGGTGAGGAGCAGCTTGTCCTGAACCTGAGCAACGTTTCATGAGAGAGGACTTCTTTTTACACAGCGGAGATGTCACACAAAGCCACAGCCATACCAAACTTAACCTCTTGTACTGGAGCATTTTTGGATAGAGCACTATTAAAAATCAGATGTCCAGCTTATTGTCACTCTTCAGTTTGTTTGATGTAAACACAAATGTAGTGTTGATGACTCCTAATTTATTTATTAAGTTAAATGCAGTTCTTATATTTTTTTCAAATAAAGATCATAGTAGATGAAACACATACTTCTGAGTAAATCAGCCTTCTGTCAAGTTGCTACATATTTTATTTATTGAAACCTGGAAAAATGTTGTGCTATCCTTAAATACCAATAATATTAATCAAAATACAGACATACTAGAATTGTGCAATTATGTAACTAGATCAAATCAATCACTTTTTACTGGTGAAATTTATCTGTTATTACACCGTTTTGTCTGTTTTTAACCTCTCTATGCATGTATCCTTCAGTAAAAATGTTACAAATAACTCTCTGAGCTAGTCTGTGTATTTCTTTCCTGTGTTTTTTTTCTATCACACACACATTAGAGAAAATATGATCATAACTGATTTAACAGATTTAACAGTACTGCTGCTGTAAATTTGCTCATGAAATATTTCATGGGACTCGACAGGTACCTCAGCCTCACATCAGGGTGAGAAAAAGCGCCCTCTGGCCTGATTCAGTGGTAAGTTTCACCAGGTTTTGTAGAAGATGCTTAACAGTAAAATAGGTATATACTAATTTATATTGTGTTACATTTTAGGTGTTCATGCCAGGTGCTCCAGGTGGGAGAAATCGATTCCAACAAATACAAAAAGTACTTCATTTTTATTTCATTTTATTTTATCTCCCTAAACATTTTTAGAACCCTCTCAGAGGGGTCTTAACCTAGGCTAAAACATACAGTATCGAGGAGTTTTATCTTAAAAGTGATTTCGGAAAACCTGTATCTCAGTGAAGAGGCAGATTTGACCCTGTTTCTGTGTATGATGCATGATTTAGAAAGGTGTGATTGGTTGACAGAGGTATGTAGTACTCAAGTACATTTACTCCTTTACATGTACTTACTCCTTTACTTGTTTTGCCAATTTTTTGGCAAAAGTAGTACTTGAGAGGAATTGTTTTGCAGAATACTTGTAACTCTTACTCAGTTATACCTGTGGCAAAAATATACTTTTACTCAGTTACATCTGGACACAGCTCAGTGAGTATGAATGTTTTCTTCCAAATGACATGGAAGAACAGTTAAATTATGTGCTGCTACTTTATCAACATACAATGGTAGAAATTAACATTTGTATTTCTAATTGCAAAATTTTTGCCATAAATGTGCAAAAACTTAGCATAGCTAGCAAACTAAGCAACAAAATAAGCAGAATTAACAAAAAATAACAAAATAAGCAGACAAGAATAAAAAAGGAATAAAATAACTAACAAGATTATTATTTTTAAAAAATTAAGAAAGTAAGCCCTGTGATCTGGCAACTCATCCAGGGTGTACCCTGCCTTCGCTCAAGTCAGCTGGGATAGGCTCCAGGAGTAGATTTGGCTGTAATATATTGTGCATTATGAAGTTATTCACTATTTGAGTATTTTTTCCCAGATGTTTTTTCTAACTCAAGTACTTATTTTTGAGGACTTCCACTTCTACTGGAGTCAATATAGTTATATAATAATAATACTTTAACTTGAGTGTTTTTTCTGTCTATGCTACCTACCACTGTTGGTTGATCACAAGACTTTCAAGTAAAAATGGGGAGAAAATGAACAGTGAATCGCCAGGACTTTTCAAAGACATATAAAATGTTTGAAAACACAAACCTATTATAGCAACTTTAAAATCTTGTCTATTGAATCTTTGACTTTGGACAATAACTTAAATTTTCTAGTTTTATAAGCACAGACATTTTTCACTTAAAGCCTTTATTTATAGAATCTGAAAAAATAGCAGAGTGAAAATAATTAATGACAGAGATGATTATATACAACCATGCTTACTGAAAGTCCAAAGACATTTTATTCACATTCATAATGAACCATTAACACCGCAGGAAAACAAAAACAAAAATGATGCAGCTTGTTTTGATGCATATTCTGAAGTGTGAAATCTATCTTTGTTTCTTTCACGTTTTCAAATTTCATGCAACAAAATCACTGCAAGATTCAATCTTTGTTTTAGTCTTAGTTTTTATTAATTGTAATCATTCATCCTCAATTTCTCCTCTGATAGAGAAACTCTTCATCGTCTTAAAGTCCTCCTCACTATTCCTAGCAGTTTGTCACTATAGGAGCTCTTCTAAAAGTTGTTTTATGAATCACTTTTATCTCCTCTTAAAAATCAGAAACCACCATAATTCTAACTATCCCCTTAGAATTTATCCATTTGGAGCAACTCCTTGAGATACAATTCAGAAAACATGAAAATACACATTAAATTAATTCTGTTTAATTCCAGCACCTGTCCTCTGGAGCTCAAGGTTATAACAGCTGGAATGTAAGTCTGTAAGCAGTACTGAAGATAAGAGTATGCATCCAGATTAACATGATGCCATTGATGAAGAGCTGATTTTTTGTAAAACTTGTTTTTCCAGAGGAAGAAGCAAGACAACCACGCCCCTGACACTTATAACAGGAGTGTGAGGCAAAACAAGAGGGAAAGACATAGATACAGTGATACAGAAGAAGAAATCTATGTAGAAACCAAAGATGAAGTAGACATAGCAGATGAAGTAGAGGAGTGGGGATTAGAAAATGAGAAAGAAGCAGAACCAGATAAGTATACAGACACTGGCTACGATCTGGTTTTGGAGGAGGAAGAGAGGAGTGGAGACTACGACTGGGAAACAGAGGAGGATGTAGATCGGGAACGGGAAGGCGAGGAGGAAGACCTGAAGAAGGAGAGAGAGAGGGAAAGGGTGGAGATGGAGAGAGAAAGAGAAGAGCTGGAGAAGGAGAGAGAGAGGGAAAGGGTAGAAATGGAGAGAGAAATAGACAAGCTGGAGAAGGAAGAAATAGAGAGAGACAATGATGTGGAGAGGGAAAGGACTGAGCAGGAGAGAGAGAGAGACTTGGAGAGGGAGAGAGAAGAGTGGGAGAGGAGGAGGGAAGAGATGGAGAAGGAGAGGGGGAGAGTGGACGAGTATGATGAAGAAACCAGACTCCCTTACCCATATCCTCCACAGTATTTTTACCTAAAGGCAAGGACACAATCATACTATTAACACATCCATCAACATAAATTACTCTTCAGCATTTGTTTTACTTGTTTCTGTTCATTCAAAAGACCTGACTGTAACCTTTGTATTTCCTGCACAATAGGGTCAACCAGGTGAAAATGGAAAACCAGGACAAAAGGTGACTGTCACCCTGATTTTTTGGTTAAGAGTGCTCTACATCTCTCTGGGTTTTGGGTGTGGCTTACAGTTAGATTGTAAAAAGTTTTCTTAATCAAATGGCAAATGATGGGACAGTTTCAGTAACATTACTAACGGCTGCAGCTCATACAATACATGCTACTGGGAGCACAAACAACAGGGGAGTACTGTGTCCCCAAAGCCTGTCCCACCATAAACAAGGACAGGTAGGAACCAAAGTTACTCTCAACTAAAAGGACTCTAACCAAATTGCTCAAACATTATACAGTCACAGGTTGATGATTCCCAATGTGTGGGATTTGGTCAAACCTGACTGATTATTGTGAGTTGTCCTGTGTCTCAAAACACACTTTTGGGGAAGAACTCACAATGTGCAACCAATCCCAAATGACTACTCCTCTGTCAAACACACGCCAACCCTATTTAAAGGCACCACATCTGTAAGAATGCTGCAATTGGGGCATCCTGACTGAGAACATGCCATTGGAATATTGGAGGCTGGGCAGACCACCAGACAAGTTGAATCAGAATCAGGGAATCAGAATCAGAATAGCTTTATTGTCATTGTCAAATGTTTCCATCAACAACAAAATTACATTTCCTCCCACCGAGGGGGAGGGG
>JAQQAE010023377.1:0-10052 GCA_029823295.1 Pseudamia nigra
AGAGAGAGAGAGAGAGAGAGAGAGAGAGAGAGAGAGAGAGAGACAGAGAGAGAGAGAGAGAGAGAGAGAGCGACAGAGACAGACAGACAGAGAGAGGGAGGGTTTGACCGTTACAACATATCTCCTCAGATCACTCAGGCAGGCAAATCCCACCACCATGATAAGGTGGGAATTCAAGGATGGGTTGCAAGTAACTACTGAACTAATAATGATATGTATTTGACTCCAAATGCTAATGGTAGGTTTTCATAGTCAATGAACCCAATAATGAGAGTCTACTAAATTTAAGAATAGTACTTTAAGCTGTAATAACATTATGAGTTAAATGAGCATAGGTTCAAATGATGATGGTAGGTGTTCACTATGAAAACTATCTGAACAGCCTTGGTGGAGGTCTCTGCTCTCTGCCCATATTAAACTTAAAGACTGGAACAAACTCAATTTCCTCTAGATGTTGGTTATAAAACATCTTACTGCCACTTGACCATCACCCGTCAACATTGTCTATTAATACTGAAGACATTTAAACTGTGAAAGAACATGTATGGAAACAAAATAAAGTATGCAACAAGCCAGAACATGTTCATTTCTGTTATTTCTTGTCTACAGAAGATCAGTCGTCTTTTGCACAAGAAGGGTGGATAATAATAGCCCTATTAGTGCTACTACAACTGCTGTACAAATTGGTAATAGGGCAAGAAGAGGTAAGAGAAAAAACAGTCCTTGATTACTTTGGGAAATGATTGGAGGAATGAGCATTATTTTCCAATCTTCTTCATCTTCTTCCTTTCCTTTCGGCTGTTCCCTTCAGGGATCGCCATAGCGAATCATCTGCCTCCATCTCACCCTATCCTCTGCACCTTCTTCTCTCACACCAACTACCTTCATGTCCTCCTTCACCACATCCGTAAATCTCCTCTTTGGTCTTCCTCTGGGCCTTCTGCCTGGCAGTTCCAACCTCCAATGTACCAAGTAAAAACATGGTTAAAATTGGAACGTACTGAAGACTTAAAAAACCTTGGAACCAATTTTGACACCAAGAGTGACCTCAGTGAGTAAAACATTTGTAGTAGCATAGTTTGATGAGTTCCCCCTCTCACCATCAGTCTTCCCTAGCTCCACCCTTTTGCCTAAATATGGTCACCTTTCCAAAAAAAAAAAAAAGTCGAAGCACCAATGCTGAGGGCTTTTTCCAAACCTGTGGGTGACGTCTGAGTGGCTGTGTTTTTCACTTTGCAGTCTACGGTTGATAAATTTGGTCTGTGAAGGAGCAGTAAAGTGAGAAATGTGCTGTTTGCTTGCCACTTGCTCTCATTAATTCCTTACCCTGGCTTTAAAGGATGATGTTGACAAACACTCAAGGCCGCACACGTATGTAAACACACACTTATCAGATCAGATTGAAGGGGATGTGAGGAGGTCACTTGGATTAGGAGGAGGTTGTAGATTAGCAGTGATGGGTAGCAAGGAGGGATTTGGTGCGTCTCACCCCTGACCATTAATCCCTACTGTAACTGAGCGAAACAGATGGCAGCCAACAAAATATACTGACACTGACGGAATCTCGGCTAATGATGCTCCCAATCCGCAAAGCAAGACAAACACAAGGAGAGGATGGGAGAACAGGATGCTGACGTCGGCCCTAAGAGGAAGTGTCAACATCTAAAATCCTCACTTCCATTTTGTCCGTTTAAGTGTGTACTCTGGGTCTCCAGTTTCTCACCTGCCACGGAATCACAAAGGCAGTGAATGATGTGAAATACAGACTAACTGCATATATCCATCTCCAGAGTCTGAGGAGTGTGATTATTGGTTGTTGACAAGCTCCCTGGTGGGATTTAAAGGGTGGTGCCATCAGCCATCCATAGATATTTCACTGATGTAGAATCATTCACACTGTAATGCATTCAAAAACAGTGAGGGAGAACTGACATTTACGACATAATTATCACATGTAACCACCCTTAACATACATGTACCACATGTAAAAAATATAAAAGCACTGAATTATATACTTAATTACTGTCCTGTCCAATGAAACTGGATAATGCTTTAGCGTTTAGTAGGCGATAACACATATGTAAGTCCTAAGATGCTCTTTAAGGTTAAAGTCATATGAATTCAAATAACATTACAATACACTTGACATGTGGATGCAGTTGTGGACCGGTCCTGCGTCGGTATGTACTGTGCTGGACAAAAATTCAGGGAGACTGGATCAGTTAAAGCCTGATCAATTGAAGCCTTGAAATGGTGCACTGTAGAATCCTCCATCATCGTGAAGTCCCCTGATCTGGCCATTTTAGTTGAATGATGTACTAAGAACTCAGTACAGTGTCAGTGTTTTTTTGTCACAAAAATCACTCTGAACATGATCAGAATGACTGCTCTGTTGCTGAGTTAAAACAATTTTAAAATTAGGAAGGCATAGTTACCAATGTAACTTGTGCTTGGTGTAGATAGCCCAATTTTTATGTACGCAATTCATTATGAACACTTAACTGTACTCGCTACACAATAATGGCTTACTATGCTTGACATTTAGAATATTCTTCCAAATATGGGTGATATTTTGAAGGGACATGTGGTAAGTCTGAGCCCTCATAGGATGGTTATTAACCTTAGACATTCACAGCATTTAAGAAAATGATCCATTGTGTCATTACTGCTTATGATGCTTTATATAATAGCAGTTAAGTTAACTATACGTCATTCAGTTCAACTCAATTCAGTTGTATTTGTATGGTGTCAGTCATGATCCAAAGTTATCTCTAGGCACTCACAATTCATTGCCGAAACCTCAAATGTTACAGAGTTCACAGAGAGCAAACCCAGCAGAACCTTTGAAAGCAAGCCTGGGATGATGTGGGAGGAGAAACCGAGTTTAACAGATTTCTTTGTTCATCCCGTTCATGCTCAGTTTGATAATGGCATTTATATATCAGTGCCTGTTTGCACTTCATATTTAATTAGATATCAGATGTAATCCCTGACATGGCTAACAGACCTTACCTAAATGTAAAAAATGTAGCAAGTGGGCTGTCAATGTGACTTATTCTTCATGGCTGGGTTTCCATGGAGAGCACAGTCAAGCAGTTGGAACCTGAAAAAGCTAAATAATGCTTCTGTAAGACATAATCATACCCCAACACATAACCACTTTGTCCTCTCTCCTCTGCCGCTGCCGCCTACCTCGGCAGTATGGCTGTAGTCATGTTTCCATTAGACACAGCGGAGGCAGCAGCCGTAACCACACACTGTCTCCAAGCATCTTTAACGATATGTTCCTCTACTTCTACCACCAGCACAATTTTACCCGGCAATCCCTGCAGATCACAACTTGAAGTTTTTTCTAAAACATTTCTAATTGATTGAAACAAACTTGACAATCTGTGATAAATTGTGTTTGCACTTGTGGCTGATTATTGTGTTTGTTAATAGGCAACTCCTCATTATGCTGATTTTGTATTTGCTTACACCTGCCGCCTGGAAACGAAGAGATGTAATTCAATTGTTCCAAACAACACCGACAGCAGATAAATACGCTATCAGTCAAAAGTTTGGAAACAACTTCTCCTTCAGTTGATATTAATGTTATTACTGTTGATACTGAAGACATCTAAACTGTGAAAAAATGCATGGAATTATGTAGAAAACAAAAATTGTTATATTATATGTATGTTATATTTTAGATTATCCAAAGCCGACACATTTACCTTTGATGACAACTTTGTAAAAGAAACAAACATCATAAGTCTTGGCGCTGCTCAACCATTTGTTACTGCATTTTGTTGTATTTATTCTTAATTCATACAGTCAAATATGGTACATCATGGGTCAAATAACTGACAGATGGGCGAGAATGAAAGTACCGTACATGGAACCAGGATGTCTGATTTAATGATAACGGACACAGAATACCATCACACTGACAAGTAATATAGGGAATCACACACAAAACTCCAATTGGTTTTTCATTTATCATGCTAATACACTGATAATTAAGTAGATAAACTTAATTATCAGTGTGCCATCCATTCAGTGCATCATCACCCTGACAAAATACCGAACCTGACCTGACCACGCCCCCACTGATCACAGACTTTGGACTATTGACTGTGTGGTTTATTTTTCCAAAATACGGCCCTGAATGTGTACCCAAATGCACTCACCAAAACTGTCTGTCATGGCCTGAACCAGGAAAGAAAGACCAACAGCGACAGTGCCCTCTGAAACTATTGGAACAGTGAGACCTGGAAATAGAAGCTGAAATACTGATCTTTTGCCTCATATTCATCGTTTCATGTCAAACCCAAAGGTTTTCAGCACAGACCAAAAATATAGGAATTGGCCCCACTTCCAATAGTTTTGGAGGGCACTGTACCTCTATTACAGAGACATTACAGAGAATTACCAGCCTCAGAATCCACCGATTTATAGAAGGCATTCTCATTTTCTGCCCCGTCATCATGGAATACACTACAGACCATGACCTTCAGTTGTCATGTCTGATTGCGTATGCTGATTTTAAAAGCTGTGTAAGTGATTTGGTGAAATCATCATCGGGATCTTGTACATGTTTTTAGCATGTTTTGCCTAACCGTCTGCGCATTGTAGATTCTTTTTTTGGTTCATGTTGCTGTAATTCATTTTTACATCTGAAACAGGTCTCTCTTGCAAATGACACATTCGATTGCAATGGGATCACCTGTATAAATAAGGGTTAAATTTAAAAAAATTGTGTAGGAGGAGCTACTGACTATGTACTCATCCTCTCTCATGGAAACTGATAGTCTAACGTACATTAAGAAGGTAAGAAATGGTACAAATTATCAACTTTTCCTAGTGAATCTGATGAGACAATACCATGGTTGTCCAAAGCTGTCATCAAAGCTAAATATGGCTACTTTGGACAATTAAAAATGTAAAATGAAAAAACTGCAGGTGATGGTGTGTCCATATTGCATGAATTTAGGCCATGGTGTGATGCTATTACATTGTGTATCTGCATGTGAGTGTGGTCTAAATTAAGACTATGTTTGTTGAGCACTCTAAAGAGATGCTGATTGATGTATTAACCTCATGGCCCAGATGTTTCTTTGGAAGAAATTATCAAAGATGCGCTGTCAAGGAGTTCACGGGTTAAGTATACATTACTGTATTCTTGCATTGCCGGCATTAGCATCCTTTTTATCAGACCGCCTTTCTCTCCCATTCTCTGTCTGTCTCTCCAACTGCCTTTGCATCTCAGTCTCAGCGGCTCCACGCAGTTCTTTCAGGGGAGAGGAATCAGCTCATGTTAAGACCTCACAGTTATGATGAAAAGGGTAATCATCCTGTCACTGTGTGCAGCTAGACGAGCGCTTTTAGATTTTGAGAGTTACAGCCGACACCGCTGACAGGCTGGGTCACTTCGATAGTGCGACAGGAGAGGGGAGGGAGAAGATGAGAGCGGAGAACAGGGGATGGAGATGAAGAAGGGACCAGTGGTACATTGTTTTTAGCAACAACAGTCTAATAATGGCGGGTGCTAGTCATATACATCAAGTGCACATACAGCCACTGTGATGTTGCCATTTTATTTTATGGAGCAGAGTTGTCTTATACTATAGCGGAGGATCTAGGAAGAAAGTGAAACCATTGACATATAAAGAGAAATGCATATGGCAATCTCATTACAAACTGTTGCACCCTGACTCCATTGGTCATCTGTGTCGCAATTTCTGAAGTAAGAAAAAATATCATTTTAGGACCTTCAAGCTTTTGTATTTTCAAGGATCAATTACTCTAATGCCCTCTATGCTAGTGAATTGTGCACTTCCCTTGGAACTTCAGTAACTGCAGCCAGTGCAAATGTAGCTGCCAGAATTCTAGGACCTGACAGGCATGACCACATCACACCAGTGTTGGGTCCCCTACACTGGCTACCAATCTATTTTCAATTCATGCACAATAATGTCAGAAACATGGACTGCAGTGTGAGGTATTTTCTAAAAAAACTCACAATTTTCAGAATCGCTCTCAATGCCGGTTGAATTTTTATGACCTTTACTCCCTTATTTCTGTCATGCTCTTGTATATTTTTATTTTTCTGTCAAGCAGGTAACAAAAAATAGTACAACAGCAAACAAGGATAAGATTTATGTATACTAAATCTTATGACTAGTCAAACAAGAAGCCTAAGTCCAATGATCTGCATGCACTATCCTTGCATCATAATCTGTTGCCACATCCAAACAAACCTGACCTTTGGCTGCCAAAATCTGGCCAGCGTTGCCTTAAGTCCATGTGAACATCTGAGCAAAATTTGAAGAAATTCCCAAGGGGACACAAGGGGAAAAAAACCTGGACCTTTTGCCACTAAACATAGTTGTACTTCATCCAACTAATACACTGTGCATGCAAAATTCTGCAGAACTCAAACCATTCCTGACATACTGTGTTTTAAACATATTAGGGAAGCAACATACTGACAGTTCTTCCTATATGTCAGTGAAGAGTCAGAAGGCCCTGTGGTTCCCAGAGAGAAGGCACCGACCAAAGCCTGCAGCACAAGTGGAGTGAAAACTAACCATATACTGTACATATTAGTGACAGAGTAACCATAACGTCATTTGGGGCCATTGTGGTTGCCACTTCTGGAAGACGTTTTAGTGCAAAAAACAGGATGTAGCCTTATTTCAATATATGGTCGCACAGTTATAGGAGCATAGTATGTCAGGGGTCTTATGGGTAAGCTAATGCTAAACTCTATCTTACTGACTTGGACAAACTTCACGAGCATTGCTGAATAAAGTTATGCTAAGATGTTGTTAGTGTAAGCACTGAACCACAATGCAGTCTGGAAGGAAAAACAATGTTCTATTGAATAAATGGAAGCTACAAATGTCCATAGTGACCTGTCAATCAAATCCCAGCGTGGGCATGATTTGTTGGATTATTTATCATGACTTAAATGCAGGCACATACCATTACCTCACATGATCTCACAGTAACTAAAAATGTGCCTCAAGGGTCAGTCCTCGGGCCACCACTATTCATCATTTACATCAACAACATTCATCAAAATGCCAACTTTTATTTTTATTCAGATGACGCTGTAACATATTGCTTGGCAACAACACACCAAGCTCAAACTGGCTTTCAGCATTGTACAGTATAATTTTTATAATGTTAAACTTGTATTAGATCTTGATAAGTCAGAAATAATGGTCTTTTCAAGTGCACAATCCAACCCAAATCTACCGTCCATTGTCACTCCACAGGGTTTTGTAATTGGATGTGTACGTCAATATAAATATTTCAGTATTGTAACGAGTGAACCTCTGTCTTTAACTCTGTATATACAACATCTGGTGAAAAGGCTAAAACTGAAGATTGGCCTTTATTTCAAACTTAAATCCTTCTTTCATTCTGAGTAAAAAAGGAAACTTGTCCTGGCAATTCACCTGGGGCTGTGGTGGACAGGTGCACACAGAAGTTGGTAAATATCGTGACCAACCCAGACCACTTCATTCTGTCTCAACAGACGAGCAGCTGCAGTGGACGACTAACATCACGACATTGCAGGACTGAACGTTATAGGAGATCCTTCATCCCCACCACCATCAGAGTGCTAAACACCACCGCTGATCTTCGTATGATCTTGTTGACTGAATTCAACTTTTACATCTGTTCTGGATTTTGGTGATGCGATGTACGTAAATGCTTGCTCTCAAAACCTACATATTCTTGACATTGTGCATCATGGAACTCTGAGGTTTGTTACATGTCTTAAAGGCTTTGCACATCTTTGTGCATTGCATTCACACGTTGAATGGAATTCTTTGTTCACTAGCATGTTCTTATCTACAAGTCTATTTTAGGTCTGCGTCCACCGTTTGTCCAGGTATACAACTCCAAACTGAACCGGGGCAAAAAGGCCTTTAAATATGCAACTATAGCATAAAATAGATGTTGAATGACAAAGGCTTCTGTCTGATTCCATTCACTCATTGGAGCCTCTTCGTTTCTATCTATGGATATGACAACTGTGTGTAAACGTGTATTTTATTATTTGGGTGAAACTAATACTTAGGTGACACATTTTGTACTGTTGCTACCATTTAGGTCATCTCCTACATTTCATTTCAGTATGCTGAATTTGTTTAACAAACTGCCTCAATGCAATATGCAACCAATTACCTAGCATTTTAAATACACTACTACATATACATGTATGGAGGTAACCCCGTTTTTTAGAGTAATAATAAGTCCATTATGTAATGATTTATTCCAAAATGCATCATAATATATTACATATTGCAGTATTTAAAATGTGGATGTTACATAATGAAGCGTAAATTTATTGCACCTTGTCCATTTATTACATACCATATTTTCCGGGTGATATGTCGCTCCGGTATGTTAGTCGCATGAGCCAAAAAATGCATATTGAAGAAAAAAGCGTGTATTAGTTGCATTGCAGAACAGGTAGCATTTGTTCGGGGCTCAAGCGCACGGCCGTGGGCGCACGCTTGAACAGCTCGCGACTCGCCTCCTCAAGCGGCTGTCAGTGTGACAAACACCCTATAGTTGAATTTATTCAAAATACAAGTCGCTCCAATGTATTTGTCGCTCCTCTCACCAGACTATGCAAAAAACCGCAACGTCTAATCCAGAAAATTCAGTGTTAAAGGGTGAACTACACTCTTTTAAAGATTGTTATTTGTTAAAGACATCACAGAAGAAGCAGAGCTTTGTACTGTGTCTTAGTGGAAACGGGATAAGCACAAGCAAATGGTAGTGACAGCTTTGTTTCTCGAATGTCCCAGAAAGCCCCACTAGACCTATAAACAGTATTTATCGTGCTGTAAAATGTCAGCTTATGGAATCATACCCAACACAAACAATGAATTTTCTCTTTTCCCTTGTCCTCTGTTATCAATTAGCGATGTGCTCTTGGTGTTCGGAGCAGAGCAATGTCACGTCATGGAGGTCTCGATGTCTCCAGATGACGGAGCAGAAGTGACGGGTCATTGGGCTGCACCTGGCGAGAGAACATGGGACAAAACGCTATCAGCTCTCTCTAGCGTACGCTGATGGCATTAGTCATGCATGGACAAACCTCACGGCGTCAAAGGACACAGGGGACCACACTTTCCACCTGTGTGAATATTCCAGTGGATGTGTGTTTGTGTGTGCAGCTGGGCCACTAGTGACCGACTTTCCTCTTGGATGTCACATCAGTTCACCTATACATGCACTACAAACAGATGGAAAATAATTTGACTGCCTGAATTTCCTGCTCTGGTAAGCAGACTGAATGACAACCATTGGTGATGGATGTATCAAGAGAAATATCCTTAAAGTGGAGTGCATGGCTGGTTTGTCAGTTACTTGATTTATCCTGTGGGAAATTAAGGCATCCACTAGCTTGTAGTCACACAAGTAATGTGGAATAATCAATAATGAGAACAACTAAGTAATGGGCAACATGAACAAGACGCAGTAATGACACCACGAGAACTAATGCTGTTTCTATTTTAACAAGTCACACAAAATTATCATTTTTGTGTTTAGAATAAAGGGCTCACATGTTGTACCCAAAATGTGATGAAATTGGATCACAGATCCCACGAGACTGTGACTGTGTACAGACTCCACTCTATGAAGACGAGAGGCATTAGTAAGTCATTTAGCCTCCACTATGACCACTTGTGGCAGTAGTGAGTCACATAGCCTTCACTTTGTGGCCACTTGAGGGAGTAGTGTGTCACTTATGCCACTTTTCCATTAGTACCTACTCGGCTCGAGTCAGCCCGACTCAGCTCGGTTCTACTCAGCTGAGTTGCTTTTCCATCATTTTGCTCTATGATCAAACAGACAGCGCGGAGCGCACAGAGGCGCAGCGCGCTCCAGATGAAACAGACGGACGGGCCGCTCCGCCGCGACATTGCCGGTATTGTCCGGGTGCTCCGAAGCATGCGGCCCCCAAAATGAGACAGACCTAACTATTTAGCACGGAGGTAGTGCTAACACATACAGCATCCATATCAAACTCGCGCGGGCCG
>JAQQAE010023378.1:0-10052 GCA_029823295.1 Pseudamia nigra
GTCTGTTAAATGCAGTTTTGTTTTTCTTTGAAGTCGTAGGCTCTTCTTCTGTCTCCTCACTGGCTGTTTTACCCTGCGCAAAGAAACTTTCCAAAAATGTTTGTTTTTCGTTCATTTTGCGAGCTTGGGGGTTTCAAGTAAGCAGTAATGTACTGTGTGTTCCCGGCCAGCGCAGCCCCTTTAAGAAGGCAGCGGATGTAGGGAAGAGAATGAGGTGAAGAGAATCCAGTAATTTTCCAAAATAAAGCATCGTTCAGAATGAGATAATAAATAAAACAGAAATAATGTAAGTTATATATTCTTTCTGTGCGGCCAGGTACCTATTGACCCATGGACCAGTATCGGTCTGCAGCCCGTGGGTTGGGGACCACTGGGATAACACATTTCACAAGATAAACCAAGAACAGGTAAGAACACTTTGTTCAGGAATCATTTGCCTGAGATCAATCACTCTGACTGAATGGGTCCAGCTCAGCCAAATCACAAACATTTAGCTGATATTGGGTCCTGTCCTATGCAGAAGCTTATCAGTCCTACCTGAGGCAGGTGAACACACCATGAACACACCATGAACACACCATGAACACACCATGAACACACCATGAATGTCTCTTTCTAAAACTGGCTGTACATGTACAATGAGCACTTTCTTGTGTTTTTAGTAGAACCGCTGATGACCTGGCACTGTTATCATATGTTGCTTGATTTTTAAGAAAATATTATTATGGTTATGTTGGAATTAATGTGGTCAAAATGATTAATGATAGAAGTTTAATGTGTGACAGATTGTATTTTTAAAAACAGAAAAGTAGAAAAAAACAGAAGAGCAAATATTAAGCTACATGTACATTACACTGAAGAAAAATGTGAATACATGTTTCCAACAGAATTTGCTTTATTTAGGAGTTGGCTCAACAGCCTACATGTCCTTGCTCTGGGTTATGATCCATCCAGCTGCATCCAGAGACATTTTGATCTGCACACATTGACAACACTCATTTGACTTAAAAAAAATTAACTGAAGTCCTACTCAGCAATAGTGACACTCTAAAAACAGGTCACTTCTTTTGATCCACTGACAATTATCTAGGAAACAACTTGGTTCGAAGGAGATATTTATGGTATTTGTGGGGCCCTTCTGTGTGGAGTTTGCATGTTCTCCCTGTGTCTGTGTGAGCTTTCTCTGGGTACTCCAGCTTCCTCCCACAACCAGAAAATCACGTACTAGGTGAATTGGCTACTCTAAATTGTCCATAGTTGTGAATGTGAATGATTGTCTGTCTGAATGAATGATTGGTAGTGGTTGGAGAGGCCGATGGCGCAAATTGGCTGCCATGTTTCTGTCAGTCTGCCCCAGGGCAGCTGTGGCTACAGATGTAGCTTACCACCACCAGGAGTGAATGTAGAGTGAATAAATAACAGATTCATTGTCAGTGCTTTGAGAAGCAGGCTTGAAAAGTGCTATATAAATCCAATCCATTATTATTTTTATGTATTTCGACCAACACTTCTGTTTCAGTTCTGCTTGTAGCTCAAGTGCTGCTTTCCTACTGCCAGTACCAACTTGACTTTATTCACCTCAGCACAGGTTTTTCTGTACTGCCACGTACCATGACCTGGCACCAAGCAGGACTATGGGAGATTCATTCTGATCCCATACTGCAGTTCCTGTGAGTGTGTTCAGTACCAAAATATGACAGGAAATCATGCAGATCACTGATTGGTCAAGATCAGTTTACCTGGAGGCTTTTTCTTGATAAATTAACCATGAGACCAAATATTTTTGCCTCAAAAAGTCTTAAGATCTTAAAACACTTTATGTTGCTTTACAGCCAACCATGCTGAGGTGGAAGTATCCAGGCAGTTTTCAAGCTAAAACCAAGTGGAGTCAAGTTCATTAAACTCAACCTGAGCTGATACCAACAGAAGAAAAGGGGCAAGACAGAGAATAATGTACATCTGTTGCTAGTTCTACTCAAGCACATCTCCAAAACAGGAATGTAACACCTTAATTAAACATACGAAAAGATCAGATGCAAATAAATGCATTCAGTAATTAACATTCATGCATTACAGTTCATCCGCATTAGCATATGAGGTCTAATCAACCTTCAGAGAAAATGTTAGAAATTCTGTCCCCAGTCAGATATAATGTAGAACACAAACGCTCAGGCACACAAAAGGCCCCAGACAAAGGAGTATACGTACATGTATGAACACAAACTCACATTGTGTCGTCTGCTTCCTCCCGTAATTTAGCCGTCGGTGGTGAGATCTGCCAGGGCCAGTGTGACAGCGTAATGATCAGCCTGAGAAGTATGAGCAATACGAGGTGCAGAAATACATGAAAAAAATACACATTTTGGTTTTCAAGAGCTGTGTGCGTGTGTTCAGTGTCAGGCTGTTAATTATAGTGATAGAGTAAGAGAAGGCTTGT
This sequence comes from Pseudamia nigra, assembly GCA_029823295.1. Taxonomy (NCBI): domain Eukaryota; kingdom Metazoa; phylum Chordata; class Actinopteri; order Kurtiformes; family Apogonidae; genus Pseudamia; species Pseudamia nigra. The sequence goes on from JAQQAE010023378.1 coordinate 2,438, forward strand.
CATGTTAGCCCCCAGGTGGCACTGACAATAGATGGTGATTTTCTTGAACAATATTTTACAGTCATACATAAGAATAGTCAAGAAGGATCCAATTTGAGTGACAAAAAGTAATACTGTAGGTCTTTTCCACTGCTGGTAGAACTTGACTCACCTTTGTACAGCTTTTTCCACTGCATGGAACCATTTCATCTATTACATTTGTATTGCATTGCCTTAATAACCAGCCATGCTGAGGGGGCAGTATGCCAGCAGCAAATGTAAACCAAATTGCACAGTCAAACAGAGTAAAATCAAGTCATACTGAGTTAATTCTGGTAAAAGAAAAGGACATAAGTGAAGTTTTTGAGAACTTATTATGTCTTACATCTAATTTTAACCTGTAGCAGTGCCAAGGTCTAAAAAGAAAGTAAAGAGAGAGGTTTTTATGTGTTTCAGAGATTATAAGGTTTAAATGAAACCGCAAAAGAGGAACTAAACATAATGAAATAAAGTTATGAAACTGGCTGCACTGGTGACAAACAGCATGATCAGATCTAAACAGAAAGATCAAATGAGACAAAAGAAGACATAAAAGTATGAGGCAGCGTTCAGATACATGACCCAAAACTCAAGACAGTGCAAATAAGAAATGCAGTAACCCTAATACTACAGAAAGTGGTACTAGATGAAATCAGACTTACAACAACAAACAATAGTAGATGATTTTTCTGAAAGGATCAGCCCTTGAGAAGTAGCATCTCATATTCAATCGGGACCTAAAACAGCATTACACAGACATCCATCCCTCATACGTCACAATAAGATCATAATTATGCACAGTGGGAAAAAAATGAAAATTAGATGAGTCAAGCTGATGAGTCATGTGGTTTGAAGGGGTAAATGAGAATCTAAGCTGGATCTACAGTACGTAGCATTGCCTTTGAGCTTTTTTCTTGATTTTATCCACCTGTATTTTGTCTTTACAAATTAAAAAAAACATGAGGTGAAATCAGACAAAATGAAATATGATATGATAAACAAAACTCTCATCCATCAAGACGCAGCTGAGGTTGTTTTTCAGATGGCCTTTAATGTTTCTTAAATGAGAAAAAATATGAGGACATGAAGGGTCCCAAGAAATAAAGTAACATGAAATGAGATAAGATGAGACAAGTCAAAATATGGCATGATGAAATAAAATAAGAGAAGATAAATTGACCAGAGGAGCCTTTTTAGTTGCATCTATAAGACAAACCTGTAAGTGGTGAAATGATGTAGAAGGTGAGATAAAAAGAGACATGATTACAGCAACAGGAAAGATATTGCAATGAGTCTTTTTCACTTGCCTACTAGCAAAACTGAGTCTCCAAGAAGGCCACAGATCCATATCAGCAAACCGCGTCCTGTCCCCCTAATCACCGCAGATGTGATAACTGAATTATCCGTCTCCTCTGATCTTTTCATCTGATACACAAACTAACTTCCTCCTCTCCGGGGCACCATTCAACTCCCGTGAACTGCCGCCATTTCCCAGTCTCACATCTGCACCCGAGCTCTGATCATATCTCTACAGTTCAGTGGGAGGAACAGGAGAGATCACACAGAGTCAATTGCCTGCCATGACACATCGGTTTTGAGCCAGGCATGAAGAGCAATGGTTGTAATGTGTGGCATGGCTCGTGAGGGACATGCGGTTCAATTTCTAAACAGAGGTAAATGAGGGGAGGTGATCCATGCATTTACCAAGATGTAAATAAATATGCTTTAAAGTTATTTAATCTCTCAAGTTAGATTTGTGTTTAATGCAGTTAATAACCTCAACACTTCCAGATTTACTGAAAACACTGGATGAATTTCTAGTGGCATTATTACATTGGTGAGAATACTTTTTATACAGTGCCTTTTATTATTATTCCGTTAAAATGATAGACACCAAAGCTGTAAGCAGAATTACATGATGTAACTGTGATGAAAGTAGTGGGAAATGACTAGAGCTGTACATTGAGGCTAAATTAAATTTGTAATATTGCTGTTGGCCTCTGAGGCACTGTTCACTGGGTTCCAAGAAGCCCTGACTCCCATAATGTTAAGTTAGACTTTTCTCTGTAAATACTGTGAAGAAATTTTCATCATGAGTCATCATGGTCTGATATGCTTTTTGGAACCTCTAACAAGTGCTCTGGTCATCCATCTCTAACGTTTTGCACCGTTAGTAAGACATTGCAAATAATTTGACAAATTACTTCTGTGCTGGGGTTTGATTGACATGTTGCTAGGGCAAGGGTGGGCAAACTATGACCCACGGGCCACATCTGGCCCATTGGCCTTCTTAATATCGCCCGCTGAAGATTGGTACAGAATTGCCCAAATCATATCATAATTATGACTGCATTCATTTGACCTTGTCCTGTAATGCCTGGCATTCAACCAGGTGGTGTCTTAGGCACAGTGATAAAATGACATGATTTTGCAGTTCGGGCTACTCTCTGTTATTACTCTGCTACTACTCTGAACCCATCTGCAACAATGAGTCAGCCAAAGAAAAGAAAAGTTGACCGTGAGTGTCGAGTGTTTAATAAGGAATGGACAACTACTGTAAATACTTTTTCACTGCAGTCCAGTCAAAGGCTGTATGTCTTGTTTGCCAAGAAGCCATTGCAGTTTTAAGAAATACAACATCAGCCCTCGCTTTTCCACCAAGCACGCTAATTATGCTAACAACCAGTCAACACAAGAGCGGACGGCTACCATTCAGGGGTTGGCAGGTATTTTGCAGGCTCAACAAAACACCTTTATCTGACAAACTGCCATCCAAGAATCAAGCATGAAGACAAGTTATTTTCTGGCATTCAAATGAGCAAAGACCAGCAAGCCTTTCTCCAAAGGGGAGTTTCTCAAAGAGTGCATGGTCGAAACAGTAGGTATTTTGTGTCCTGAGAGTAAGAATAAATTTGAAAGAATTAGCTTGTCACACAGGATCTCCAAATCTGACAGGGAAAAATGCTGGGTGGCTCAAAAGAATCTAGGAGGGGTGAAATGGACAAGGAGAAGACCAGTTTGTGCATGAAATGTACACAAACGTCAGAGCCTTCAAAACCAAGCTAGCTTTATTCTCAAAGCACATGTCAAACAAGTCATTCGCTCATTTCCCCACACTGGCTTTGAAAATTGACAAGTCACTTCAACTGGTGCCATGTCCCTTCACACAAGATCCTGAAACGGTGCCACAGGAGTTGCAGTTGGAACTGATTAATCTCCAATGTGACACCATCTTAAAGGAGAAGTTCCACTCTCTTAAGCTGGATGAGTTTCATGCTTCATTAAGCGCAGCCAAATTTCCAAACATCCAGAAGATGGCACAGAAGATGCTGGTGTTGTTTGGCTCTACATACTGTATGTGTGCGAACACAGGTTTAGTGTGATGAACACCAACAAAGCACGCCACAGATCCCAGCTGAGTGATGAACACCTCAGATCTGTTTAGAGACTTGCTACAATAAAACTAACACCAGACTTCGATGCACTGGCAAAAAATGGTGAAAAGCAATGCTGTTCCCACTAAAAGTCAATGCAAGTATTAAAAGTGTAATTCCTTTTTTATGTTTATGTTTGATATGTATGCATCTGGTGCTGGCCCAGCCCATCTGTCAAATTCTAAAAGTCAGTGAGGCTCCTGAGCCAAAAAGTTTGCCCACCCCTGTGCTAGGGTAACTTAACTCAGACATCTTCTATTTATTCAATAAGGCATAGTTGATATGCTTGACTGTAGTTATGTGTGTTTACACGAACAACACTGTAATACTATAAGACTTTGTTTGACAACGTATTGTGAAGTTTTAGTGCGTCAGTAAGCTAGCAGTTAGCATTAGCATACCCCTAAAATCCCTAACGTACTACACTCCTGGAGCTGCCATTTCTCCAAATATGGCCACATCCTCCTTTTGGCTCCAAATTGTCAACCAGGAACTGACAACCTGATTGACCGCAAAACAGCTGTTCGTACACCAATGGGTGATGTCACAGTCACTTCGCCCACTGTCAATAGATTAATTCTCTCAAAAAAAGTTGACATGTTCTGTTTAAAAATCTTTTTGATCTGTCCCACTTAGATGATTAGGAAGAAGAACAGTGCTGGACATGTCTGTGTAATAAAATTTGAATTAAAAAATATATTGTTAACATCTTTACGAACAGCGTAGCTGGAGTTTTGTCAGACTCTGACAAACCTTGCCCATGTTCTGATGGATCATATTGAATCTGTTATATCACTCAGAGACAGATGCCTTGCATCTTAAAACAGTTTCCTTCACCAGTTTATTTGTTAGTTTGAATGTGCAGTAACACTTTAAAACACCACAGTGACACCAGAACACAGACTATTGAATCTCTCTGGATTGATTCAGTCCAAAACTGCATCATGGCAAGACAAAGGCAAAAATATTCAAAATATAGAATGTACATATTTCTACATGTTTTTTGCTTGGACTCGGAGGTGGTAAAATCATATCAAAGTGTTAAACTAACCAAGGCTCATTTGTTTTTGCATAGGGGTGCGTGATTCTCTGTTCCCCTGATGTCCCTGAACTCCTCTAGTCACACAGACCCACACCTGACATCCAGCCTCTAAACACGGCCTCTTTCAGACTTTGCAGCACTTTGCAGTGGGTGGAGTTGGACTCAGGGGGTAAAGTTACATTTTAATGTTACATTGCATATATTTTTTTATTGCTATGGTCCAAAACCAATACATCATTATACCTTAATGAGACAAATATTGCAGACCCTCCCTCTCTTAGCTCATATCCACCTCACTGAATAGTTCCACTATGATGCAAATACACACAGTTCTTTGTTCCATGTTTCTATTATCAGATGTTTCAAAGTAACATGGGGTGGAGAGGACAAAATTTCAGTGTCCACTCCACATTGTCAATCTTGATCTAGTATCAGAGCATTAACACCCCAAAAAATGTGGCAGATTTAGATATGGAAATATGCTTTTAGTTCGGGATCATATTTAGAGCAGTAAGAAATTGATCATGTTGATAGATGTTATCATGCAGCATGGGTGTGTTTTTTCAGTTGCCATCACGTCAGAAATTTAGAAAACTGTCAGAAAGTGTCTCCCAAAGTCTAAAGAAATTTTAGAACCTGGCTACAGTTCCGGTTTGAGGACCACTGAGACACAATAGAGAGCAATCCTATGGAAAATTAGAATCATTATGTGTTTCTCAGGACAGTCAGACCCAACTGCAGTACCCTGGCCCTTACTCTTGAGAGAATAGGTCAATTACCTATGACATACATATACTGTATAATCAGTCAAATCATTCTCAAATTCAACAATAATGTCAGGTCCTTCGCGCTGAGTCTTCATGTACAGGTTAACGTATGACAAGGTCCAGGACACACAAGGCTTAGAATTTCCTGATGCAGAAGACAGTAAGACAATCTCCATGGCTACAGTTTCATTAGATCAAAAGTATTGGTGAGAGAGTTTGACAGAACACACACAAAACAAACAGCACAAAACTGGACACACAAGAACACATGTCATGAAGTCGGACACCAACCCTGGTTTCCTGTGTGCAAGTCCATGGCTTTGTTGTGCCGCCATAACCCCTCCAGCCTCCCACTTCTAAGCATTTTTCCAACCTAATGTGACCTGTCTGATATCTTCAATTTCCAGTGTCTGAAGATGCTACTTTCAGTGTCTAGTATTGCAACACATGGGTTACATTGGAATAAATGTTGCTTTTTGTATGTCCTGTACCATGCAAAAAGAGTACCTTTCAGGTCTGCCAATAGGACAAATGTAGCATTCAGTGTCATGGGAATGACAAGGCCTGGAGTATTTGCTGGTCTAGGGGAGCCTCAAGGACAAGAGTTTTCAACCATTGCCACAAAGGGCTGAGATACTGCAGGTTTTCTTTCCAGCCACTCACTAAAGCAGGTGTTTTCACTGCCGTATCAGTGCGAAGGAATTCTGTGAAATCAGCTGCTGAAGAAACTGGTTGGAAAGTGCAGTATCTTGGCCCTTTGTGGCAATAGTTGAGCACCTCTGTGCTAGGACAATGGTTGAGAACCCCTACAGGCAGTGGGAGAAATAGCACCAAAATGGAGGATGCATGCACTCTTATCCCAATCTCCTCCCACTAAGAGGTGTGTCCTTACACAACATTATCTCACCATTCAGAGAATTTGCCAGAGAAAAAGTTCAAAGCAATTGTTTTAATTCTAACAATAAATACCTATGGAGGTACACTTGACTTGGAATTGAAGTTTATAACTAGATACTTGAGTGAAGCATTAATTTATGTTTACAGGCAAAAAGAAACACACACTCAACTTATTCTCATAAAGACCTGTGAGCTATTTCCTGTAATTATTTAGTGATAAAGAGAGGACAACTGTGTCTGACAGACAACCTACTTTATATGAAAGTACAGCATCATACAGACATGCTTTGAAGTCTAAACATTTTTTGATTGAATCTTATTCTGAACAGCTTAGATGAGCAGAGTCAGAGGAAAATTGATTATTGGCTCATAGCCCTCGATGTTTCTCATTGCCTTCAAAGGAGAGATGCAAAAAATGTTAATGGATAGCCAGTTAATAAAGCATGAATGATTAAAGAGCCCCCCGGGGAGAGGTTGTCAAACACTGTAAACCTTTTCTATTTGTGTCATCCTCAGTTCAGCTGTAGGCTGGAGTTACACAAAGAGAATTAGAAAGGGAAGGAGGCATTGTTCTAAAGGGTGAACTTGAAGGAGACCAGGCAAGTCTGCTAGAATAAGATAAACATAGGAAATAAGAGTCATGTTGACTGAAAGATATCAGCATGAAACATTTCCCAAAAAAGGAAATGAGAATTAGAACCTTATTGATTTAAAAGGAAATCTCCTGCAGGTGACCTGTTGTAATATAAATGTCAGATGACAGAGAAACTCAAACATCATTATCCTCTTCATTTAATGCATATCATTGTACCCTTATTTAAAGCACACACAGATGCATAGAGCCAACATACTTCAGTTAGAAATAGTAAAGCAGTCTTTGAATTTTGCAACTTGATCTTTTTTTTACTTCTCTCTGTGACCCCAATTTGTTCTTTCTTCCTTCAATCTGACCAGCACAGTTCAAAAAGTGACACGTAGCTGTTAAATAATTCTTGCTAAGGATTCAGACTCAAATTTATTCAGTGGAATTTCATCGCAGTGTGCATCAAAAGCTCTAATAAAATTATGAAAAATGTATGGAATAGTGTCAGTAGAAAGTATTATATAATGCTGTGGCAAAATGCAATCCCTTAACAGAAATTTTCAAATAGAAACAATACAATTCTTTGTTATGAACTATGATTGACCTAATCTTCAACCGTTATTTAACAGAGGGCAGTTTCATTCACACAATCAGCTACTCATTGATTTAAGATTCATGATGATCTGATGCACATTTGGAAAAAAAGGAATTAGGGATTATTTTGCTCTAGGGAACTTTTATAGGCCATATACAGTGGTATGAAAAAGTTTTGGTACCCCTGACAATTTATATGTATGTTCATTTATAAATCAGTAGGTGTTTGGATCAGCAATTTCATTTTGATACATCAAATAACTGATGGACACAGTAATAT
>JAQQAE010023379.1:0-10051 GCA_029823295.1 Pseudamia nigra
CTCATGTATAACTATGAACATATTGAATAAATAGAACATATGAAGGTCTGAATCGGTCCGACTTCACTAGTGACCTGGTACTATAGTGACATGTCAATAAAACCCCAGCACGGCAGTGATTTGTTGAATTATTTGCTCTACTATCTTCATAACAGAGCACAAAGTTAAAGATGGATCACCACGTTACTTATTAGAGGGTATAAATTAAACCTATAAATTAAACCCATAAATTAAACGTTTGAGACCATGATGACCCATGGAAAAAAGTTATTCGCTTAGTATTTTCAGATAGAAGTCCAATGCATCTCTATGGGAACAAAGCTTCTTGGAGCCAGACGATTGATTCCTCTGCGTCGGCCTCACTGAACAGCCCCGGTCGTTACTCCTGCTTCTAATACATTTACATTTATTGAAATTACATGATGCTTAAATGCTGCATTCAAATCTTACAACTGTAGGAAAGATTAAGGACAAAAAGAAAACATATAGGTACAGAACAGGCCAAAAGTTTAGATACACCTCACTCAATGTGTTTCCTTTATTTTCGTGACTATTTACACTGTAGATTCTCACTGAAGGCATCAAAACTATGAATGAACACATATGGAATTATGTATGTACTTAAAAAAGTGTGAAATAACTGAAAACATGTCTTATATTCTAGTTTCTTCAAAGTAGCCACCCTTTGCTGTGATTGCTGCTCTTGTCATTCTCTTGATGAGCTTCGTGAGGGCGTCACCTGAAACGGTGTTGGAAACCACTTCAGGTGACGACCTTATGAAGCTCATTGAGAGACACCAAGGGTTTGCAGCGCTGTCAAAAAAGCAAAGGGTGGCTACTTTGAAGAAACTACAATATAAGACATGTTTTCAGTTATTTAACATTTTTTTGTTAATTACTTAATTCCATATGTGTTCATGCATAGCTTTGATGCCTTCAGTGAGAATCTACAATGTAAAGAGTCAAAATAAAGGAAATGAGAATGTGTGCCCAAACCTTTGGCCTGCACTGTACGTATTAATGAGGCACCTCATTTTGATGTTGACACTCATCGTTTCATGACAGTGGTTTTTCCTCCTGATGTTCTCATTTGTTTATCGCTGCAGCCAGTTTGTTGATTAAGTCAACCTTGGCCTTTGCTGGTTCCTGTCCAACGCTTCACTCTCATCCCTTAGGTCCATGATATCCTGATAGTCTCAGCTGGAGCCCAACCAAAGCTAGCAATCCTATTACAACACTACCATGTTCCCAACCCCTATCACGCTTTAATTAAAGTAGTCAGTCATGGGACGAGAGTCCAAAGAGGACAAAGGAATTAGTCATGTCTTGCCCAAGAGGAGGGAGATGTGTATTTTTTAATTGAAGTCAGTTATTGAGCTCGGCCTTTCAGATGTTTCACTGACACAATAGGTGAAGAGAAGAATTGACAACTTGAAGAATATGCTGCTGCACAACATATGGGAACAAACAGACAGTTTATTCAAAGGTGCACATTGTGGTTTGGAAAAGTGTCTTTAAAAATGTTGATGCCACTTTAAGTTTTCATTGAAATATTAGGAGAGAAAGAAATGTCTCTGTGGTGGATAAAGTGGCTATACGTTGAATGACTTGCAGAAAATGAAAGGAGGCTAAAGGGGGCATTGTAACACAATGCTGCCATCCTGCAGCTGGCTGATGCTATTTGTGGCATAAGCAGTGGCTGGCAGTGAGGGGTTGGATGGGGGTATGTAATGTTTCGTGTCCAGAAGAGGTATTGACTGTAAGCAGAGATGACTGGATGTAATCTTAGAGACACAATGCAATTTTAGCAGGGCCAAAGAGACCATCAGAGGGATTAGGGACAGTTTTACCTCACAGGAAGCAGGAGATTTGCACCAATCATTTTTGTATGATGTGTATTAGGAACAAACCTGATGAGGATGAGCTAGATCTCACTGTCAATATTTCCAATAACTTATTATAATTAAAATGTTCATATGGTGTAACTTAATGTAGTATGAAGAAAAAATACACAAAGCATCTGTTCAGAAACCAGGATGAAAAACCAACGTAACAGAATGTTTTTACTGTTTGAATTTAAAGGGTTTCTGGATGTGTAATATCAGTCAGTACTGACAAATAAATTACAAGTATTGTATTTCAATCAGTACTTCAGCTGGAGGCAGACCCAGGACATGTTGGAAGGATAATATCTCTCAGCCTGGGAACGCCTTGGGTTCTGAGGAGCTGGAGGAGGTGGGAGGAGGAGGGGCGGGCATCTCGACTCCGTTCACCCAGACCCAGACCAGATAAACAGTCAAACATGAGGGGATAGAATCAGCAAAATAAGCAATAATGAGTAACATAAAGAACAAAATAACATTAATAAACATCATAATTAGGGCTGTCAATTAAAATGTTTAATCTGATTAATCACAGGGCCACTCTGGATTAATTTCAATTAATCAACATTGATACCCATTCATTGTTTTTCATTTTGTGGGAGCTAAAACACTCATGACAGAAGGTGATATATACACTTTACATGTGTTTATTTAAACTAAACAGTGGATCCAGGAGTAGCAAGATATTTAAATAGTTAGTGTTACTGTCAGGATGACTGTCTTTCTTTATTTTATTTTCAGTTTCATAGAGCTGTGAGGGTTGTGTGAGGAAGGGCATCCGACGTAAAAAACCTATGCCAGATCAAACATGCAAATCATTGGTATTTCGCTGTGGCGACGCCTGAGGGGAGCAGCCGAAAGGAGAAGAAGAAGATAGAGCCCGTGGATTTTCGTCATTATGCTGCTAGTTGATGGTGTTTTGTACAAAGCATATTAAGATGCAATTTGCAAAACCTTCATAAATCCCGTGTCTTTGATGATATTAACTGGTCTGCTGTTTTTTACAATCCACCTGGCAGTTATGTCAGTTAGTTTGTCAGAGGCCGACTTATTGAGGCCTCTAATAAGTGATCAGGTCCATCTTTAACTTTTTGCTCCATTATTAAGATATTACAGCAAATAATCTGACAAATGACTGCCATGCTGGGGTTTGATTACATGGTGCTATAGTAACTAGTCAAGTCAGACCTTTGTATCTTCTATTTATTCAATATGTTCATAGTTTTACCTGAGATACACTTGACTGCAGTTGTGGATAAGTGTTTACACTAACAACACCATAATATGACTTTGTTTTATGTTGCTTGGTGAAGTTTTAGCATCACAATAATAGCAAAGAAAGACAGAAGAGAAAATTTCAGTCTCTTTAGGCACGGCAAGCGACCACTCACTTGACGCCAGAACTGACATGGAGAAACAAGCACAATGATCCACTTCACACAGGGAATCAGAAGAAATGGGTGCAGACAGACAGCTCACCGAAGCAGAGGAACAGGTTCTTGCCAAAGGACTTAATGTAGCCATCACCCCAGAACAGGTACCTGTTGTGGACCACATTACAGCTACAGAATCTGCGATCAGGGACAACCAACTCACCATGCAGAGGCAGAGCAGTTGAGATTACAGGTATCAGCAACACTCTCGAGTGCTAAGCACCACTGGGGAACACACCATACCATACCAAGAACTCACAGTATTTCACCAACAAAGCCAAGGACATCACACTCCACCCGGATGAAACCAGGGTCTCCTATGATGTCACCTTGCTTTTCACATGCATTCCCACCACGGAAGCAGTGACAGTGGTTAGGAAATGGGTGCTGCAGGATAACTCTTTGGTCCACAGAACTGATCTCACAGTAGATCGCATCTGCTCCTTGCTGGACTTCTGTCTGACCACTACCTATTTCCAATTTAATGAAGGTTTTTACCACTAGAAGCATGCCATGGGCTCACCTGTGTCTCCTATACTGGCCAACCTCTACATGGAAGAAGTGGAAAGAAAAGCCCTAATCTCTTTCAGAGGAACAACACCCCCCACTGGTACAGGTATGTAGATGACATGTTTTGCTATCAGAAACGTGAGGTTGAAACCTTCACTGAGCACATCAACTCCATGGACAAGAACATCAAGTTCACCCGGGAAGATGTCAAGGAGAGCTGCCTGGCCTTCTTGGACTGCGCAGTGAAAGCTAAAGAGGATGGGGGGCCTCAACATTGAGGTATATAGGAAAGCCACCCACACAGACCAATATCTGCTGAGGACAATTTTCAACAAACACCACATTCCTGTACATTTCAAACCTGGTAACAACTTAAGGCAGAAGCTGGTCCATCCTAAGGACAAAATACCCAGACACGAGCTGGAAAATGTAGTTTATGCATCCGATGCAGTGAAGAATGCTCAGAAATGTACATTGGGGAAACCAAACAACCGCTTCACAGGCAAATGCCCCAACTCAGGAGAGCCACATCCTCAGGACAGGACTCCACAGTCTACCTGCATCTCAAAAACAAGAAACACTCTGTTACGGTTTTATCAGTTTTTATCAGGCTGGCCACCTTTAGCTTAGCTTTTACCTTGGCTCTTAGCTTAGCCCTCAGCTCTTTAGCTTAGCCCTCCGCTCTTTTAGCTAAAGCTCCTCTGGCTCCTTTAGCTGATAACTCCCACCGTAGGGTTGTGCTTGACTGGCGAAACAGTGTCTCACTCCGACTCGTGACTGTCTTTTTGTAGGTTTATTCACAAACACGGGACAGTGGGCAATGACACAGATGGTTAGCTAGGCAGCTAGTTAGCTGGTTAGCCAGACGGACACTCAGTCAGTCAGTTAGCAGTAGTTAGCATTTAGGTAATCGACAGCTCAGCTTCACCAGTCGAGCCGAATGACAGGAATGACAGATATCATAGAGAAGTAATCAAAGGATCAAAGGCAGTGCATCCAACAATGAAGGATCATCAAATGATCGAAGTTACCATGGCAACGCTGCACTGCACAGAAATGGCTCTTAATGTCAAGCAAAACTAGACATTTGCAATCTCCGAGGAGATTTGCTGAGTCAAAATGGTTGAACTTGCTGGAAAAGTGCAAGAGGGAGTTAAATTAACTGTTCAGTGGAGTAAATATAGGAAATTTCCACACACACTCCTTTGAGGACAAGAATGTTCAGATCTTGGCCAGAGAAGACCGGTGGTTTGAGCGTGGAGTAAAAGAAGACATTTTTGTGAACCGGGAACAACCCTCTCTGAATAGAGGGGGAGGCCTAAGACACCATCTGTCACCCATTTACCGCTCTGTGCTGGAATCTTTACCCAACCAAACTGCAGCAAAATTCCTGGGCCACTCCCGCCCTCCCCCCATCCCCAGTGAAACTGTCAATGACCCTCCCCTCACACTCCTGCTTTATTCTGTAACGACTCTAGTCTAGGTGATGCTACACCTCTTAGGATGAAAATGTGGAGTCCTGAACCAAGTATATGTGAAGCATAACTTCTAGTTGCCTGCATGAGTTTATTCAGAACTGAAGAAGCTCCCTGGATAGGTAGTGAAACGTCTTCAAACCAAATTTCCAGTCCAGTTGACAGAAGGAAAACCACACCTGGATACCATGACCTGGATGACTGAGAATCTTCACAGACACATCAGTAGGCTAGCGGTTAGTTAGCTTTCCCTACACACCGTTCCTCCAAATATGGTTGCATCCTGTTTGTGGCTCCAACATGTTGTCCAAGATGACATAGTCTATGGCACAGACTGTCAAAAAGTTGAGCCATTTCTGTTAATCTTTTGGTGTCCATGATGCATTCTGTTATTTTTCTTCTTCTATTCTTCTGCCACATACTGTACTAGAGTGCCCCTACAATTTCTGGTAGCACTGCACTGTTTTCAACTGTGCACAGCACATGAGTTAATTCCATTATAATTTTTAATCAAATTTTGACAGCCCTAATTAAAATACAATTTGGCAACACAACAGAAAAAAAACAGCTGTACACAAGTACAGTGAAAATCTGAATATGTGGATGACACATTGCAGCTGTCATGATGAACCGTATGGGCTGTAGGATGGTAGTGTTTCAGGGAATACAGTACATGATGCTTCAATACAAGTAGTGAACGAATCAGAAAAGTTCACACAGTATGTTAAATGAAATCATCTTTGACTTGTTTTATGCTGAAAACAGAACATTTGACAGGTCACCTCATGAAATAATTTGTTTTTTCTTATGAGCTTTGACCGTAGACCATGATAGAACCTGGTTCTCGATGGTCCTTTTCCCTTTAACTTGGAGCACACAGTTTACATCTTTAAAAAAAAACAAAAAAACCCTGAATCCTGTTGGTGTGAGTGATGATGCCTGTTGAGGTGGATGATGCCTCTGTACTCAGCTCATATCTGGGTTCATGATGGAACACCAACCCTTCAGCTGCTACGTGTGGACGTAACTCTGAGTTTTAGCGTGTGACAAAGGTTGTTCCACACTTATTCTGTCAGCTCTGGATGAATGACATGGGTGTGCAACCAGTGGCTCCAGGGCCACATGTGGCTCTTTGTCCAGTGAAGTAACACATAATAATAAATCAACAACAATGAGTAACTCAACCAAAATAAAAAATGAACTACATACAGAATCAAAATACACCAAACAAAACTAAACTAATACAAATAATCTAAAATGGACATGATGAGCCAAAAGCAGGCACAAGCATGAGCAAAATTGTGAAAACATATCTTGAAAAAATAACACAAACCTGAGAAAAATATTCAGGAAAATTCACAAAAAAATATTAAAATAATAAAAAATTTAAATGAGCATTAAAAATTAACAAATGAACAAAATGAACAAAAATAGAAACAAAATTGAACAAAAATTATGAGCAAAATAATCCACAAAAATTCACAAAAATGAGCAAAGTAATTCAATAATGAACAGAAATGAATAAGAAACTAACCAAATATTCTGCAAAATCAACAAAAATGAATGAAAATGAACTAAATAATCCATCCATTCATCACCTTCCGCTTATCCCGGTCAGGGTCGTGGGGGGAGCAGCATGAACAGAGAAGCCCAGACTTCCCTCTCCCCAGCCTCCTCCTCCCCCTCGACCATGATAAGGTGGCGATTCAAGGAGAGGCTCAATAATTAAGGGGATTCATACAAAAAAATTACAGAAGTCAGAAAAATGAGCAAGAAACCCAACAACAAAGAATCAAATAATAACCAAACTGGTGTTAAATGCTGCCAGCTGAACCATGTGTCATATGTCATATGTCACATGAAGGGTTTCTATTTTTGTGATGCTCTAGACACTGATTTTAGTTTACTTCTGTCTGTCTCTTTGTGATCAGTCAGAGACGGCCTCTGAAATGTTTTCTCCCAGTTTCATATGGTGAAAGTGAAACATGAACAGGTTTGGTGGAGACTTAAATGTTTGCTATGTGATGCAGGTAAAAATATGAGCTGAGAACTGGATTTTGTTGTCTGCTGTGTCTGAATCAGATCAGTTCTGCTGAATCACACAATGCAAAATCCAAATCAAATCTGATCCCAGCTCTCACTGAGTTACTAACATCACAGCGAGGAACTAATCCTCAACATTCAGACGGTAAAGCCTCCAAACTGATTCGCAGTTAACCGCACCATGGACATTTTGGTGCTTGACATCTCTGTGACACACACCATGTCCTCGTGGTACATTTATTCTGCTGTAATTATTCCCTGACACGTGAACAGGCCATCTGGGACTTGCACTTTGTTCAATATCAGTGTCTCAGCCATCGATCGAATGCGACGTTTGGGTTTGTCACCCAGTGTCTGTCCCTGTCCTGTTGATGGCGTGGGGGAATCAGCTGGCATGTTAACTAATCCAACTCAATGCAAACCAGCTGAGAGGAAAAGACAAAGAAAAAAAAATTAAGGGATGTCTGATTCAATTGCAATTACATTTGGTTCATTACATAATAATCCACCTCTAGACATGTAAAATATTGGATCTAATGTCCTCCTGATGTCCAGCTGTGGGTCTGTGTCCTGATGGGAACGTGGATGTGGGATGTCACAGCTTCACGGAACAGGTTCCACAAAGCCAGCTCATATATTTATTCAGTGCAAAAGCAGAATGCACTCAGATGGATTAACGTATGGCGTGTGTACTTTCATTCATGAAAACCCCGGCTGTACGTTTGTGAACACAGGCATGACGCACCGAGGATGCACAGACCCAGTGAGTCACCATGAACACACTGTGTTCTGTGTGACACCCCATTAGCTGAGTGCCATAGCAGGCGGCTTATATTCCTGGGGTCCATTATATTTACATCATGCTTAAATATATCATCAAAGGGCAGAATTAAATTCCATGTGATAAAATCAGCATTCATACACAGAACATAGTAAATAATAAACTACTCAGGGAGTGCAGACCCCCTCAAGACACCTCAGTTGGTCTTCATAGTGAAAACCTACCATTATCATCTAGAATCACATAGAAATCATCCATTTTCTACCCCTTGATCCTTGCAGTTGCCAGTTCATTGCACTACACATAGAGACAGACAACCATCTTACTCACATTCAAACCAATGGACGAGCAGTTCACCTCATGCGTTTGCTTGTGGGAGGAAGCTGGAGTACCCGTAGAGAACCCACACAGACATGCAAACTCCACATAGAGGGACCCCACTGACCGGTGTTGGGATCGAACCCAGGACCTACTTATTACTGTTATTCACCATAAATAATATTAAAAATAATGGTGGTTTTCTTCTGGATCTAGAGCCGTAAATGTTGAAGATCCATCAAATCCGTGGACAAGTTATGGAATCAGTAGACTTTCACTAAAGTTTGGTGTCAGTTTCATGTCTATAGCTTTATTTATTACCTCACACTAGATATTTGTCCTCAACCCCTGAACGTAAGTAAAAGCATTCTGGATCACTGTATCCACAATATTGTCCATGTCTGGATCAAACTTTTTGCTTTGGTAGAATCTATTATGGCATTATCCTGTCAGAGACAACGAGTACTCTCCGTTCAACTGAATGACATTAAATTCCTCTGCACATTCTCTTTAAATTAGTTTTAATCCAATGCATCAGATACAAGTAAATTCTTCCAATTGATAGGGAATAAATTTTTTCATGGAATTAGTCTTAGGACAAGGTATTATAATATGACCCATTCCTCCAAATCTAGTTTCCTGTTATGATAAAATTAATTTTGTCAAAACAAAAATTTATTTTCACATGCACTTTATTACTTTTGCACATTTGTAAATTATTTGTGACTGCTATCAAGGAAGTCTGGTGAGAAGTTACTCAGACCATCAGGAATTTCAGCCATGTTTCATCTCAGTCCTTGTTCAGAATAAAGCATGCACGCAAACAGCTTCGGTGTGTTCTGCTCACGGGTTCCTCAGTCGGTCTGTTCTTACTCTCTGCGCTCCACGTCTGCATCATGCAGTATGTCATGCAGGTCTGCAGGGGCTTCTTGTATAAATGATCCACTCAGGTCATGACTTCTTCTGTGCCAGTGTATGGTCTGGGGTTTTCCTTACTCCAGGTCTGTGGTCGATCTGTGCTTACTTGGCAACAGCAAATGTCTCAGGATCACCTCGTATCAATAAGGTAACTTTCATAACCAGCATTCAGTATTGGTTATAAAAAAAAAAAAAAAACATGATATCAGTGACTTGTGCAATAGCACATTCATGACAGATTTGGACATTTTGCCGTTACAGCTCTGCAGTGACGACTTAAAGAAAAAATGAACATCTTTGTTGCATATGATCAGGATTATAGCTGAAAACATAAAAACAGAACAACATGTGCTTGGTGGCGACTGAAAAGGCTTAATGTTTATATGAACATGTCCTACAG
Organism: Pseudamia nigra; assembly: GCA_029823295.1. Lineage (NCBI taxonomy): Eukaryota > Metazoa > Chordata > Actinopteri > Kurtiformes > Apogonidae > Pseudamia > Pseudamia nigra. The sequence continues at coordinate 9,762 of JAQQAE010023379.1, forward strand.
TCTGGTAAGAACAATAACAACCACAAGTTAATTAAACTATACAGAGAAATATTCACACTCATAACCTTCAAACGTATATTTACATATATATATATATATATTTTTTTTTTTTGAGTACAGATTCTTGAATTAACGTCTTTTTCGGACTATAAGGTGCACTTAAAATCCTTTAATTTTCTCAAAAATCGAAGGTGCACATTATAATCCAGTGCGCCTGGTTTGTGCTTACGGTAAAATCGGTTCGAAGTCAGTATGTGGTACACGGCGCTCAAAAATCTGTCAAAATGCTT
>JAQQAE010023380.1:0-10051 GCA_029823295.1 Pseudamia nigra
AGCTAATAGAAGATCATTAACAACTTTCACCAGTGCAGTTTCGGTGCTGTGGTGTTCTCTAAACCCTGACTGAAATTTTTCAAACAGATTATTTCTTTGTAAATGTTGTTTAAATTGTTTAGCGACAATTTTTTAAAGGACTTTAGCTAGAAATGGCAGGTTGGAAATGGGTCTGTAGTTAGCTACTTCATCTGGGTCAGAGTTAATCTTTTTAAGGATGGGCTTAATCATAGCAGTTTTAAAAGCCTTTGGCACATAGACTAATGACAGAGACTGGTTTATCAGATTCAGTATAGCACTGTCAATCAAAGGAAAGAGTGGAAGAGAATCTTCCGTGGAAGAGAACAATAGTGGGACAATCCCACTAATTAAATTAATACAAAGTGTATCTAACCTGTCTTTTTCATTAGCAAAGGAATATTTATTTAATACAAAAATAATTTGAATAGTCGACTATATTTTATTCTGAAATAAAAGTGGCAGGAAATAGCATTGTTACACATGCATGGAACAAATAATGAAAGGACACCACCATTTGCCACCTGTTTGTTTTACTGATTTTACCATTTATGAAAGACCAAGCTAAAAAAAAAAAAAAAATCTGTTTCAGCATCTTTTTCTTGTCAGTGTGTAGTTCTCTCCCACACAGAACTGAAAAACTTTTAAGTGTGCCAGACTTTCTCAACAATGTAAGTAATTCTGCAGTTTGTGTTGCTTTGTCCCTGAAGGGTTCTAATACATTATTTTGGATTCAAACCAACAAATAAATTAACTGATCAAGGTATTGGGTTTTTGCCATTAAATCACTGCTTCAAGAACATAGCAATATAATGGCTTTGGTTTGATCTGCAGAAAATAAATAAGGTTTGGCAGAGTCCAGTGGAGCAACAGTAGTCTGTTCAACTCTGATTAGAGCATTTTTTTCAACAAATTTCATGATTTAGAGGTGTACCAAAAGTACATCAAGGAGTCATCAATGAGGTGGAAGAATTAGCAAGACATTTAAACAGGAAGAGACAAATTGGGCCATTTTAAACTTGAAAATGCTGATTTTTACATATTTATCAATTGTTATTTACATATTTGTTGATTGGTATTGTTCATATTTTGATTTTTACTATGAAGTCGTGATTTGAAATGAGTCTCAGCATATCCTGATGTCATTACTATAAAAACGAACATCACAAATGATGAGCTCAGAGAGATGGACTGAAAACTGAGATCTGTCAGGGGAAATTATTCTGAGAAGGACTGACTCACCAAGTCAAAAGGAGTTTGTGCACAACATGAATGCACATTTTAGAGTCTACAGTTCCTTAATCTGTATTTTAATAGAGTATGTACAAGACAGGTAATTTTTGTCAATTGTAATTTTAACACAAACCAGCTGGTACATTTGCATTATCTTCACTTGTACAGTAACTGTAGTAAGTGTATGTGGAAGGACGTTCATTCAGATACCGTAGGTGTGTAGGTCATTTACAGCATGTATTCATTTGTCATGTACTTCAACCTTTACTTAGATAACACAGACGTATTCAGTGTAGCTTTGTCCACAGTGAAAAAAAACAACTGCTTGACTTCATGTAACTTCATTTGGCCCATATAACTTGTCCCTAGTGCTACATGATTAACCTATCCGCAAATGACAGCAAATTAAGCAAATCGACAATGCACAAGTGTGAACATGACATTTTCTGTTTGCGTGCCATCTGCTGTTTCCCTACGCCTGTAATAAAAGAGATAACTGCCTGATTCGATGATACTGGGTTGTGCAGCTCAGTGTAAACCCAGACAGTGGAGAATATGCTCTGAATAGTCACATGACCTGATGTAAACAAAACAAATGAGACAACTTTTGTCATTTGCCAGTATTTAGGATTCTGCAACACTGAGCAGAAAGATGAAGTCATAATGTGACCTTGTTTATGATGAAGGTTTACATTTCCTGGCATTTTTCATTATTTCCCATTGCTCTCTTTTTCATCATATTTTCCCTTCACAATTCAATTTGGTTTTGCATCTTTCGAGCCATTTAACATCCAATTTTCTCATCTTATTTACATTTTGCCTCGTTATGTTTGCAGCCTCCATGTTCCGTCTTCCCTCATTCTGACACCAGTCAACTTGTATGACTATGACTCTACATTTCCGTTCACATGCTCGCTGACCCCCGAATAAACAAACCCTTCTCCCTCTGTGTGTGTGAGTGCATGCTTATGTTAGACCTACAAAATGCGAGTGGATGGACACACACCACTGAGCATGAAGCAGGAGAGAAAGTATGCACTCGGGCTCACACACTCTGAGTGCAACCTAATCTCTCCTGACTCTTTCAGGTTTCTGGTTTATTCAATAAGTGGCTGTATGATGGTACTCAACCAGACCAAAGGCAAGATGAAGAAGAAGAACCATTGTAAGTAACTAAAAGGGTGAGAAATAAAGATACAAAAAAGCCGAGCCACAATGACAATGTAGGCCATAACAGTCTCTGTGGCCCTGCCTGCATCCAGACAGTTGTAGACAGTCTTTTCAAATTTGTGGACATCAAAGTAGTTTCTCTTAATCCACCCATCTTTGAGACAGACAAAGCATTTCAATTCGAGACTCTAACTGTCGGCCTTGTTTCTTTTGTGCATAGAAAGAGATAAAGAGACGCTCAGATCTGCTTTTCAACGACAATAACCAGAGAGAAGGGCCACTGTTTAGCAACAGAAAAGCATTCAGTTGACTTAACTTACATTTCATACATTTTCTATTTTCAGCTCAGTGTCATTGAGCTTCAAAACCCAATATTACTGAATCAGACAGTCTTGTGACCATACACTGCACATGCTCCATTGTCTAAACAGAGACTAATTGGCCATCTCTTTTTGACGGGTCTGGTGAAAGAGACTGCAAACACAGAAAAAACAGGTGTTCTATGCTGCATGTATGAGTTTTAGTGTAGTTTGTAAGGGTTCACAGGTGTGGAGTAAAACTAATGACACTATAAAAATGTCATTATTTGTGAATGCTTTCAAAAAAGCTTAAGGCTGAAGAGAATACTATAATAAAACAGCTGGTGACATCTACACACTCCATTATGTTGCACTGTTTTCTTGCATTTTTGCTATTTTTAGGACTACAGCCAACTCAGAAGGCAAATAATCAACTATCAATATTTTTATGACTATCTAAAAATGGTTTTTCAGGGATTATTTCAGGGAATGTATTAGATGCAAGAAAACATAATCTCAGCCTCATTAAAAATAAACAAACAACAGCTCATTGGTAAATCCCCGTCACAAATGGATCCAATCACCAACAAAAGCTGATTTATCCAACAAGTCCAGTTTGTTCAACCACACATGAGCACAAGATGTCCACTGAAATACATAGCCTCTAGATAACAGAACATTTAATGATTTTTAAGGGCTTTTTGTTACAAGCAGTCACACCATTTATTCCAAAACTTAACAGAGATATTAAAGAGGTCAATAATCATAGAACGTTTCAAGTAAATTCGTTCAGACACTTAAGAACCCTTGCATCGACATGCCACGTATGTGGATGACAGATGTGTGATCATTTCTTGCTGGATTATTATGAAAATATTAAGAAACATCTGTGGTGTGGACAAGGGTGCACGTGTGGTCTGAAATAAGACAATAAAAAAGAGCGCCGGTTCATATATGAGGGTCATAAGTTGATTTGAGTCATTGACTTTTAGTCAGCCAGTCTTATTTAAACCAGTGTTTAGACTGATGGAATAAATGGGACTATTTGTTAATTTAGGGGTTAGTTTAGTTTTCTCACTGCAATTTTACAAGTCAACTGAACAAGTCTGCTTGATGTATTTGTCTGATAAATGTTTGTCTGCTGTGTCAATATTTGACATTGATGGTCGTACATCTGACACTGGCGCATTATTTCAGCTCATTTTTTTCTGTTTCATTATGTTTTTCCTCCTCTTTGGTTTATGAATGAGAGTCTTCAGTAGTGTTCTTTAATTGGTATAAAAGACCATATCGTTCAAAAAGTGTTTTCTCACCCAGTAGGTCTACATGACAACTAAAAAAAACAAATTATTGCATTAGTTTGACTACAACTGGACTCTAAATTGCCCCTGTCGTGCTCATTTGCAGCAATTTAATTTCAAACTTGGGTCCTTCTAGATTAGGTTTGCGTCCATCATAACTCAAAATAGTCTGTAATTATTTCAGAAAATCCAAGATTATTTCAGAATGAAAAACACAAGACTACATGCGGGGAGCCCTCTTCCTGAAATGAATGGATTTACCTTATTTAGAGTTTCCAGGCGAGGGAAGGAGTTTTGCTAGGTAGCTCTTTATGGAGAACAATAGAAGTCCTATGGGGGCTGGTGTCAAACACAACCTTGTCTGACTAAGTTTCTGAGCATGGCAAGAAACAAATCAATAGTGAACAAATGTTGCTATTATGATTAAGAGCAGTGTTGTAGAGTCATGTGGCTGGAGCCATGTGTGCCCCGCTCAGGCTGCCGAGCTACACAACACACAGCCCTGTGGCCGCACCACCCAGGGTGCCAAGCCGTGCCTCCCCCTCTCAGGCTTTTGACCACATGCCACAGAACTGTGTGGCTGCTGAGCCATGTGTGGACGTGGACTGTGTTAACAATGTTAATGTTTATGATGACTGGCACTCACAGATCCAAGCTGTTGACAGATACTGCTCTGTCAACAACGTGACATTGGCCTATCACCTGCCGAGTTTGCTATTCTAACCCATAGCTGTAACTGTTTGTTTACGTTCACCTGGAGGCTGGTCTAGCCCCTCGCCACCACTGCAGTGAGAATAACCATCTAGGAAAAGTCTGCTCACTATAATGTCACACATGAGGCGCCACAGACAGCTGCCGCATCATTTTGGTGCGCTTTAATATGAGTACACATTAATGTCAAGTAAAATTGTTTCTATTTGTATGCATACTTGGCAGTTAAAGAACATTCTGATTCTGATTCAGTAAGCCAAAGTGAAAAAAGTCCTCCAACCAAGCATTTGTGAGACTTGTGAAATGTGATTTGTTTTACCAAAGGATTTCCAGGTGGTAGGTAGACTGTTTTTTTTTTAAGCTTTCTGGCATGTTTAAGATGAGAATTCTCCTTTGCAAGATGGTAGTAAAGTCAGAAAAAAATGGAAACGCACATCATGGGCACTTTCAAAGTACAGGTAAATATGTTAAATAGACTGAAATCCAAGTTTTGAAAGTCAGACTAACACATGCAGATAATGCAATTGAAAGCTGATCTACTGCTGGTACACAGACCAGTTGGAGTGGAACGGGACATGGTGTTCTGCTCATGCATTAGAGCACTGCGCCAAATCCTGACCCATAAAGTTGAGGACAAACTACAAGATTTTTTGCCCAATTTCACCCATGATTTGAAGTTGGGCAGAGTCTGCACCAGTCAGCCCTAGTTGGGGACAGTCTGTATGACTAGTCATCACAGAAATCTATTACTGTGTGAGGAGAACAGACTTGACCAGACCTTAGTTGCAGTCAAACATGTTTGAATTTTCTGAGCCGACTCTGGACACAATTGTGTAGTGTGGAATCATTACCGACCCAACTGAAAACAGGTATGTACTATATGTATGAATATGTACTAAAGTTGTGGCTCGTCATTGCCCCCATGATTTATCTGCATCACTAGTGTGTGGGAATTTTATTAAACTGTGCCCTCTGTGGTTACATTAACACATATTACTCATGCAGCACTACAACACAGAGCAATCAAAAAGGTGTTTGTGCTGCAGAATATATGAAGCACTGAAATGACCCAGGAGGGCACAGTCATACATACATCATCTATGTCCATCTGTAGATTGAAGGTTGCAGACGGCTGGAGTCAGTGGTGGGTCTAATCAGTCCAGAGGTGGGATTTGAACTCAGCATTTTCAGGCCATATATACAGACTGTGCACCTGCAGACAGATTAGTCATCAGTTCACCTTACCTAAAATAGGGCAAACACAGGTTCCCTAGGTAACCTTGACAAAACATGTACTGTGAAATGCAGAGGTATTACTCTGATTAAAAGTGTACACCTTTTTACTTGTGTTCACTCAAGATGGCTCTAATTTCAGTAATTGTTTATTAACAGAAAAAAAAAGATCTCACAGTGAGACGAGAACTTCTGTAAGCACTCCTTTGTTGTCTGATAAATGGCTAATACTGGAGGTTAATGGGAATTCACCAAACAACGCACTCTAGAGGTTAATAGGAATATGCCAAAATGACTGAGCCTCAAGGTTAATGGGGATCCCAAATCAGAGCTGCAAACAGCTTCAAGGAAATTGGGGAATTTGCTATGGAGGAAATTAAAGATCTGAATGCACTGAACCAAGGCTGTTTTAATATCACCTGGGAAGGAATTTTCAGACCAATTTAACAGCAGAAATGAACAAAACAAAGCTGCTGTTTTTCCTTTTGAAGATGACAAATGACTGTAACTGTAACAGCAACACTGTTCAGGGAAATTGTGTCCAGGTGTGTGTACAGGAGCAACTGGATTCATATTAGTTTTACAACCTTTTGGTTTTAATTAGAGAGCTATGTATATTGTTTATGAGAAAATGTTTCAATTCTGCTTTCAAAAGCTGAAATGGCACACAAGCAGCAACATTTCACACACACTGACAGTATAAAGGCTTATCTGACAGCTGACAGATGCACACTAAGCGGTGTCAAATGCTTCCTCCTGTTCCCAGTTTAACTCAGATGAAAAAATAAGAAAAATCTCCTATAAATGTCAGAATACACACATACACATCTGTATGTTTCAGTGTGAGAATGCATGTAAACCACCTCAGGAGGGCTTTTCTCATCCAACTGTCAGCCTGACAGATGCAGACACACTGAGGTTTTATAATGCAAGCACAGGGAGAAATGACTGGCTTGTGGGACTCGTGCTACACGTAAACAGCTGGGTGACAACACTGACAAGATTTCAGCAAGAATTTCACTCATACAAGATTTAAAAGATGATAAATATCCAATTTACCAGTTAGCATTTGAACTTCTGCTTCATTTGCCTGAAATATTTTGTGTGTTTACCAGACACTCAAGAGATTTCCACATTTTATACCCTACTTGTGATTTTGCTGTGTTAATGTACACTAGCAAGAGGCTAAATGTGACCACATCATCATGCAAAATATAAAATCTCATTTACACACTAGTCTACTTTCACAAGCTTGTTGTACTGCTGACTGGCAAACTTTACTATTCACTGGCTTCTCCTGACCATCATTATGTCAGCATTCAATTTGCTATGTGCACAAGGCTTTATGATCACCAAATAAAACCATATGGCCAGTTCTAGTCTATTTGTTTAGTTTGAGCTAGCTATGGAGCTCTATTCACATGTGGGATAAGAAGTCCTTGCCAGTCAATCAGAACTACAGCAAGTTGGGTGGTACACTTTTAAATGTTTTAGAAGTTGGATTATTGCCAACCACATTGCAAAACAGATGTAATAACCCTCTATACAACATGTATGTGTGCAGAATACTGAATATTAGGCTATGACTATAGACTATATATTACTTGACAAAGTGACTGTGACGTCACCCATTAGTTTCTGAAGGGTCATTTTGAGGCCAATCAGGTTGTCACTTCCTGTACGGCATCTTGGAGCCAAGAACAGAATGTAACCATATTTGGATAAATGGCATCAGGGTTTATGAAGCGTTCATGCCAGGAGACTCATGGGAAGCTAATATTAGCCACTAGCTTACTGACACGGTAAAACTTCAGTGTCAAACAAAGTCATATTATGGTGTTGTTAGTGTAAACCCTTACCCACAGCTGCAGTCGAGTGTATGTCATGTATAACTATGCCCATATTGACTAAATAGAGGATACAAAAGTCTGAATCGGTCCGAGTTCACTAGCAAGGTGTTGCTATAGCGACATGTAACTCAAACCAGTGATTTGTTGTATTATTTGCTGTAATATCATAATAACGGAGCAAAAAATGGACCACCATGTTACTTATTAGAGGGTTCAAATAAAACGTTAGAGACCATAATGACCCATGAAAAAAAAAGGATTGGCTTAGTATTTTCAGATAGAAGTCCAATGTATCTCTATGGGAAAAAAGCCTCTTGGAGCAGGATGATCGGTTCCCCAGCAGCCAAGCGGTGGGATTACAACTTAAAGTTAGTTCTGCATTGGCCTCACTGAACAGCCCTGGTCGTTGCCCCTTGGCTATGAGTCAAGTACAATCACACTCAAAAGTGGTACTGTATTTGGAAAAAAAAACATCAAAGTGGGCAAAGAAAATGTAGACCGAAGGAAGTATTTTAATACATAGACCTTTGTGTTGCGCTGAATGCATCATTTCAAGGAGAGTACATACTGTCGGCAAGTATATGTAGGTTATAGCAGAAGTCACACTGTCATCATAAATGCCCCACTATTTGTTTGTATTTTGTCATAACACTAAGATATGGTCAACTTTGAAACTCTCTCACAGAACAACTAAATATTTTAGCCACAAGCAAAGACATTCTTTTATGAGACTTGACCCAGTAGAACCACCTGTCCCGATTGATGCCCCTCCCCACTGCCCTGATGGTTTCCATTCACACTGCTCCAAGGCCAAGGTGGCTCAGGCTCGAATACAGTACATCCATACATACTGTATGAAAATCACACTGCAATATGACACTTGTAACTTAGTATGAATATTATTGTATGTATTATTGTGAATGCATCCTTGCTCTCCTGGAACAGCCAAATATTAGTCAGTGTATATTCATCATTAGACTGTGCCCTCTCTCAGGATCCTGGCAGATTAACAAAACCCACTGTCTTATCAAACATAATTTAATTTTCTCATTTTCCTTTTGCCATTGTACTAATAAGACTGAGGGCACTAGACAGATTCCAAAACTTACTGTTGTAAGGAAACATCTCTTTAACTGTGTACACTTTGCTGTCGTATCACCAGGCCCAAAATACTGTATACACACTGCTGAAATACAGAGCTCTGAACAATCAGCACTGATAGGCTCAATGAAAATCAGATTTCACTTTGCTCTGACTGTAACATCACTGTGCACAACTCTTTCTCTCTCTGACAGGCTACATGTCTTGTAATTAACATCAATGCCTTATCTGTCAGTAGCACCCATGGACGAGAGACACTGATTGTCAGAAAGGCAATAGGCAGGAGAGAGAGAGAGAGAGAGAGAGAGAGGAGGGAGCTGTGTTTTAGCTCCACAGGCTCTATCTTTAAACTACTGATAGTGGTTCTGTAGATAACACTCTATAGTTAAAACCAGCAAGCAGCAACAGATGCCTGTCGTCAAAACTCAGTGCAAATGTGAATTTGTGTGCGCGTACGCATGGGCTGTCTGAGTCTTTCAAAGGAATTTCATTTCCAATATACAGGCTGTTCAGGGTCCAATTTCCTGACCAGTGTACCAAAGCGCTCAGTGTGAGGTACTGTATGTGTTGTGTGCATACGTGTGTGACCAAATCTTAGCAGCGGAAACCAAGCAGGAGATGAACATCACCAGGAAGAGGAGACGAAACAGTCAAAAACGTCAGACGGTGAAAGTAGAGAGATGAAATGCTAAAGAGGGATATGAGTGAGATAAAATGGACAATATGGGAGAGAGTGAGGGTGAGATGTGAATAAAAATGAGAACAACATGTTAAATCCAAGTGACAGAGCAACTTCATGTACAAGTCACTGGACACACACAAACACACACTTGTGCTCGTCTGCCCGATATGAAGAAACAAACTTCTGAGTAGCTTATGCTTCGGTCAGATGAGAAACCATTATGGCACGCGCCAACTCTAAACCCAGCATCAGAGACACGGCTAATATGGGGCTTTTACCAAAATATAAAAGAGATCCAAGAGATACAAACCGAAACAGAGAAAAAAAACACCTGTCTGCTATATTTTTCACACTCCATATTATTAATTTTGATGCGAATCATTAATATGACTTCCAAACCAGATCGGTCGAGGCCCGGGTTAACAACGACCGCCATCAGTGCTGTTAACCAAC
>JAQQAE010023381.1:0-10051 GCA_029823295.1 Pseudamia nigra
CAATGATGGTACAGTATCACCAGCGATTTCCTTCTCTTTAATCCAAAGCAGCAGTAGCCTCTCCATAACACAAGCTATCTGCTGTTAGCCGCTAGCCTCTGTTAGCTTCCGGGTCTTTCACGTCCGAGACCCGGAAGTGACTACAGTGTGTTAGCTTGGCTAACAGCTGTTAGCTCCGCCGAGACCCGGAAGTGACTACTTGTTATCCGGTTAAAACCTCGTTGTCAAAGGTAAATTTTTTGCAGTTTTTTTCCCCGGTATCCGAATTTCTCATTGTCAGAAGAACTCTTTGTCCAAGGCACCACTATATAAATGTCGGGACGGACGGAAGTGCATCCCGACATTTATACTGTTTCTATCTTCCCCTTTGGGGCCTATCGGCCTTGGCGGGGGGATAGTGATAAAAGTAATCAAGACAGTGCAAGAAATGAACCAAATAACTGGAAAAATAAGGAAAAACAACCTACATAGTTGAGAAAATGAGTAAAATTGAACAAAAGATTCAAGAAAGTGAACAAAAATGATAAAGAAAGGAATAAAATAAACTAAAAATGAGTAACAAAATGAAGAAAAGTATTCAAAATAGTCCAGAAAAACTAAACAAAGATGAAGAAAACAAGTGACAAAATGAATTTAAAATGAGCAAAGTAGTCAGTTTTAACATATTGTTCATTTTGATGTACAGTTGTGAACAACAGCTTATGCTGAAGGTAAAAGAGGCGTATAGGTAAAAGAATATCTCAAAAAACAGCTAGCCAAGTAGTGAGTAACTTAATAGCGTAGAATTTATTACAAATGTATTGCATTCAAACAGGAATACTGTTAATTTACTCACTTATCGGCATCATTTTTGCTCATTTTGTTGCTTTACTTTCTTCATTTTAGTTCATTTTCCTGGTTATTTTGATCATTATGGCTCATTTTGCTTATTTTTGTTCATTTACTGTAATTGATTATTTTGACTTTTTGGTGCTTTTTTTTTTGGTAATGTACTTGAATTTTTCAATAATTTTTTAGCATATTTACTTCATTTTTATTAATTTATCTAATTAGTTTGCTTATTCTACTGCTTATATTGGTTATTTTTGCTTATTTACTTGATTATTTTGATCATTTTAGCTCATTTTGTTTATTTCTGTTAATGTACTTGATTATTTTAACCATTCCTTTGCATATTTTGGTTATGTGTGTTAATTTACTTCATCATTGTGATAATTTTGACCAATTTTGTTGCATATATTGTGAATTTATGTAAGTACTTTGATCATTTTTACCCATTTTACTGCTTATTTTATTTATTTTTGTTCATTTACTTGATTTTGATCATTTTTTATCATTTTGTTGCTTATTTTGTTCATTTTTGTTAATTTATATAATTATTTTGTTCATTTTTTGGACATTTTGGAGCTTATTTTGTTCATTTTTGTTAATGTACTTGACTTTGATATTTTTGTTAATTTTACTGCATATTTTCTCTAATTTGTTTACCTGGAAAGTCCCTAGTATTTCCAAATATACACCAGTTTGTTATAACCCTGCGTTTACAACAGCTTTGTGAAAAGGATTTGACATGTGTAAAAGATTTTCATGTAGACAATAACTTTGCTTCCTTTTCCTAGTTGAGTTTTAAATATACTTCACCCAAATCACACTTTTTTGTTATATGCAGCTTAGGCATTTTGTGAAGGAAAACATTCCCCAATTTGAGGTAAAAACAAAATATACAACAAAATTGTCAAACTAATCAAGTAAATCAGTAAAAACCAACAAAATGAGCAAAGCTATCAACAAAATCCACAAAAAATGAACAAAAATTAAACAAAATTACCAAATAAGAAACAAAATTAACAAAATATGCAGCAAAATGAACAAAACAATCAACAAAATTCACAAAAAATGAACAAAATAGTCTAGGGGACTCAGTTTGATTGGGTGGGGAATGCCGAGAAATGTAACACTTTCATTTGGGTTGGTTCATGTTCACATTGCACTTCACTCAAACAGATCACACCTACTGACAACGTCACACAGTTCCATTAAGTGCTTGTTTGGGGTGGTATTGCCAGAAACGACCACTGACCAAGAAGGAAAAAAACATGCGGAAGAAGAAAACCTGGCTTATTGATTGGCTAGGACCAAACACGGAAATCAGCTGCTTGTTCATCACAAGTAAACAACAAAACTACAGCAAATGCATGCATAGGTTTTTCACTACAGTGCCAGTGTGAATGAGCCCTTAGTCTGACCTGTCACCTTGGACCAATTTGTCTTGGGAAACCCTCCCAGTGGCGAATTGCACCAGACAACATAGCTCCTAGGATCACACAAATCCCTGCACTGTGACAAGGTGGCGATTCAAGGAGGAGATGATTGTGTATTTCATTTGAAAATGGTAATAAAAATTGTATTCAAATAAAAAATAACCAAGGAATTTTCCAAGGAACCACAAGTGCAAACATATCACAGTCAGTCATGGAACGTGCATATGTAGAATAAAAATAAAAATGAGTAGAAAGCATTCAGGCATGAATATAGTGGATTAAAATTACAGTACAGTATGTGGTTGATTTATCAAGTTGAAACCTATGTACAGGTTTGATGATTTCGAACATGAATCAAAATGTGTCTAAATTCTTGGAATAGTGTGCAATTATACACTTTTGCCATCTGAGCTAGGATGAAAAATTCCTCATTCATTTCCTATATGAAGCAGACAAAAAAGTCATGAACCCTACCCACACCCTACTTTGGAGCCAGACAACTTCATTATACTTCGTCATAGAAACAAGGTTGTCAGTTTAAACCAGTCACAAGACAGAAGACTTTGTTGATGTAAATTGCTATTTCAATATCTTGTACGTGTTTTCATAAATTGGTCATTCAAATCACAGTTTTAGGTGATTTTCAGACTTTTTGTGTTTACTTGAGTTGAGTTTAAGTGACAAGAGTGGCTGAGATTACCATAGCAACCGTGCCTTCAGTGTCATAGCAACCATGCATCCAGTAGCATAGCAACCAGAGGCAGACAAACATTGAAGCCAAGTCCTTTGATTACATTTGGACCAAATATCTATACCTCCACTGCTACTTAGTCAGAGATTAACACAAAGTCCTTTGATTACGTTTGGACCAAATATCTACAGTAGCAGTGGGGGAAGAAGTTAATAAAGTCCTTTGGTTACATTTGGCCAAATATCTATACCCTCACTGCTACTTGGACAGAGATTAACACATCATCATATTTACAAAAACCGAACAAAACTGTAGAATTGTAGAAGCCAAGTCACTCTGCCACGCCTGCTATCTGCACTTAGCTACCCTCAGAGGAAGCTAGCTTCCTCCGTTTCTTCTACCTGCTGTAAGGACAGCTCCCGGTCAGATGTAGTATTGAGGATTTACTGAAGTTTGCCTCACTGATAGATTAGAGGTGAACTGACAACATGGACTCTGATGATATAATAAAGCTGGTGCAGGTGAGGGAACTCCAGCGGCAGCTCCAGAGCCAGCGTAAGGAGAAGGAGGAGCTGGAGGAGAGGAACAAGAAACTGGAGAGCCAGCTGGGGGAGGCTCAGAATGCTAACAAGGAGGAGCGGCTTCGCCACAACAAAGAGGTAGAGGAGCTCCTCAGGAGGATTAAAAGCCTCGAAGCTGAACTGGAGAAACAGGACGGAGAGGAGAAAATGAAGAATGGAGAAGACATTAAAGCCTCCGAGTTCCACTTACAGCTGCATCTGAGAGACATGTGTGAGGAAAGGCTGGCGCTACTTGAGGCTAGTCTGACGGAGGAGACAGATAGGATGAATCAACTGGAGGCTGATTTTAAACAGAACACGCTGCTGGAGGAAGAGAGACTAGAGCTTTTTGCCAAGTTGAAGCAGGTTCAGACCAAGCTGGTGAATGCTGAGCAGAGCATCCAGACTCTGACGGTGGAGAACAAATGTCATCAGCAGAAGATCAGAGAGCTGCAGCTGGAACTGGCCCGGAGCTCCACCAACTCCAGTACCAACAGCAGCCTACAGGAGGAGCTGCAGATTGAGAGGGCAAGGCTCACCACTGCTGACAAGAAGGTGCTAGAGCTGCAGAAGCAGTTGAAAAATGCTCAACACCAACGTCAGGAGCTCAACACTCGTTTGGCCATCCTCGAGGCAGAGGTCGAAAAGGCCCAACAGGAGGTGAAAAATGGTCAGAATTCAATCCTCAAACTGCAGAAGGAGTTAGCAGACAGTCAGCAGGAGTGTGTCAGTCTACAAAGTGAAGTACAACAGGTTCTCATCCAACTGGACTCACATATCGTGAAGTACAATGAAAAGGAGAATCATCACAAAAGCAAGCTGCACCAGGCCAAACAGGATATTCTGAAAGCCACAGCACAGCGGGACTGCATCATCCAGAAACTGGAGAGTGACCTGGCGCTGGCCTCCGGCCTCTTACACATGGAGAAGGAGAGGACGCACACAGTGATCAAGGAAAATGGGAAACTTCTTGAGGAGAGGCGAGAGCTCTTGCAAAAGATCAGCGAGGCAGAAGAAATGGGCAGCAAAGGCATGAGAACAGCCTCCACTGCTGAACACAAAGTCAGTCTGTTAGAAGTGGAGAACAGACACTTACAGGACCAAACACTGAAACTCTCCAGTCAGGTGTGTTCTCTAGAGCGAGCCCTGAGGAATACCCACTCCCTCTACAGCCTCGAGAATGCCAAAAAATTCCCCTGAGAGTCTCAGTGATGGTGTTCTGCAGACATCTTCAATAAGTTTGACACCAGGATCATGTGACCCTCTGGACATCCTGGACACCATCCACTGTGTGAAGGCAGATGGTCTTTTTGTCCCCCGTGGAGACGCCACCAAATAGAAAGGCCTGTCAAGATGAGGCAAAGACCTCTGTAAAAAAGACTCAATTTGAGACTCAAGAAGACACTGTCAAAAAGACATCATATCATGTGTCTCTCGGTACACAAAACCACAAACTATAGGTAACATCGACCCCCAGACTGCATATGACATTCTCCAGAAAGCTAACACTTCCTGCCCCCATTAAGAACTGAACTTATGAACTCTGCTTATGGCCATTAAACAAACAAATCCTTCTGCTTGCACCGCCAGAGACATATCACAGATCATTGTAAAAGAGACACAACACAGAATAAACATCACTTTGTGCCACACTCATTCTTCTCAGCCCACTTCACACAGGACTCCAAGCCCCTCGCGGTATTATCTGAGCCAAAAACCCAGGTCAGCCCAGGAGATTGGAAGATTCACAAGATGGGACAAAATGTTATACTGCCGTAATTAAACTCTGGACTGTATTGAAAATTCACTGTTTTCCTTGAAATGTATGGCTCAGAATAGTGTTTTTCTCATAGGACGCTGTTAAGGGAACTTACATTGACAGTCTACTTAAGTGAACTGTGACAGGTTTGATACATGGAATAACTGCTCCTGGACAAACAGGATTGCCCAAAGCTGATCAAGTTAATTAGGCCTGAGCAATACATGTAGTGTATTGGCAAGAGCCTATTGTATCTGTAAAGATCATTATTTGTCTTTCTACCACATCAATTGCATGGAGACTTGTGTCTGTCAACACTTTCCCTTGAGGATGTGGAAGAATTTATCTATTCGGAACCATGATAACAGGATTTCTGCTGATTGGCTTGGATGTTTTCCTGGCGTATCACTCGATTAAGAAGACAGAGAAAGCTGTCCAAAGTCAAAGCCCCACAAAGCTTTGTCTCCAGACCAATCAGTTTGGAAGGGCACTGGCAGCACAACATGGAGGATTTCTGAGTTAAATCAAAGAGTGGTCAACAACACGGAAGTGCTGATGTCCCTTCATGGTCAGTGTTTGAGGTCTGGTACCAAAAATATAAAATTGGAATAATGAGGAGATTCAATTTTTTCTGCCTCTTTTTCTTCTTAAGGTTGGTGCAAACCCCAGTTTTCTACTGTTTGTGACTCAATCAATCAATCAATCAATCAATCAATCTATCTATCTATCTATCTATCTATCTATCTATCTATCTATCTATCTATCTATCTATGAAGCAGTAAATGCACTCGCATTCTCATGAAACTTGGCACACACATCAGAATTGTGGGAAATTTTGTTTTCATAAAGGTCAAATGGGTGGGTGTGGCCAAATGGCATGTGGGTAGTCTGACCAAACATCACAGGTCAGACTACAGCAATATGCAATGGGGGCTCGGGCCTTTTATTGCTGCTTACAGCTTTAATTATTTTTTTACATATTCAAAATTACGGATGGTGTTATGTTTGCTTAATCGAGTCCATTCTTCCCTCTTCAGGCCCGCTTCTGTGGGCGGAGAAGGTGACGACAATAATCTGTCCTCACCCTCATCATGATCACCATTGTGGGCCACTGTGGGCTCTTGAGCAAGGTCCTTAAATGCCCACAAATGCTCCCTGGGCGCTGCGCAGTGGCTGGCCACTGCCCCCCACAGAGATGGGTCAAATGCAAAGGCAAAATTTCATGTGTATGTATATATGACAATAAAGTCATAAACTTAAACTCTGTGCCCTTTCTTCTCCAAATGTACCTTTGCTCATTTCGGCCCAAAAGTTCTATTTTAACCTAATCGGTCCACAGGATTTGTCTCTAAAATGCATCAGGCTTGTCAAAATGTTCATTTGCAAATACTGAGTTTTGTGGTGAGGACGCAGGAGAGGTTTTTCTTCTGATGACTGTTCCATGAAGGCCATATTTGCACAGGTATTGCTGCTTGAACAGGTATGGGTTAACAGTTGAACAGTGTTCCACTCTTGCAGTCAAACAGACATTCTAACTTGCTTTTCTAGCAATCCTACGAGCTGTTCTCTCTGATATTTTTCATGGTCTTCTAGACCCTGCTTTGACCTCCACCGTTCCTGTTAACTGCCATCTGCCATCATCAATCTTGAGGTGGATGGATTATCTCAGCAAAGGAGAAGTGCTCACTAACACAGATTTAGACAAATTTGTGAACAATATTTGATATTATGAATATGGGCCTTTTGTGTACATAGACAAAGCCCTCAATCAGCTCATGAAAAATAGGAGCAAAAATAAAAGTGTTTTGTTTATATTTTATGTCAGTGTAGATACATATGAAATTCACAGCCCGAGCTCTAAAGACAAGGTCTGTAGAGCCCAAAAGGTGGTTGGGTCTCCAAATGACCCTGTGGCCTAATTAAATATCCAAATTAGGTCAAAGGCACCATGGTACCCCATGTACTAACATGCAAAGTTTGGTTACTCCAGGCCGGGTTGCAGACATATAAGTAGAAATGTCGGGACAGACGGAAGTACGGACGGAGGTATGTTGCCTATCAGCCTTGGCGGGGGATAAAAAATGAGCAAAGCTGAATAAAATTTTCATGCAAATTATGAAATTTTAAATATAACAAGAACAAATGAACAAAACAAGCAAAAATGAAGAAAATGATCAAGTAAAATTAACAAAAATGAACAGTATAATTAAGAGATTGAGCAAAAAAAAAACCCAAAAATTAGCAAAAACAAAACAAGCAAATTAAGCAACAACAGTGACAAAAACACAAAATCAACAAAATAAGCAAGGAAATTTACATAAACTACCTGAATACCTGTTTGAATGCAATATACTATGTTATGATGTAATAAATTCCAGATTACAAAGTCACTCAATACTTGACTAGTTTTGCATGACGTACTTTTTAACTCTTCTTCGAGTACTTGCACTGTATTTTCAAGTACTTCTACTTCAACTCAAGTCACTATAGTTATAAAGTATTAATACTTTTACTTGAGTACTCTTTCTGAGTACTCTACACACATAACAGTGTAGTAACCGTGTCCATGGGTAAAAATTGAACAGTGCTAACAGAACAGAAATGCAATAAACAGTCAAATTAGCAGAGGATTCACTACATTCATTGTTATTTTTGAGTTGGTGGGCTGATCCATTTCCCCTTATTGACAATCCAACCTCAACCTGCACTTGGAACTAGGAGCTTGGAAAATACTACTTCCAGTTATTACTGGAATGTGCCACAATTTTTTTGAGATTCCCATGGTTTTATTTCTGACACAAAAAAAAATCATAAAATCCCAATGTCCATAGAGATTCAAGGGTTATGTACGTTTGCATGAATGTAGTGCGCATCACTGCCTCGGTCTTGCATATGTCTTGTGTTCTGTGTACACTTTCTTCCCTGTAGCTGCAGTCACATCCAGAAGGTCAGACAGATGTTATAAAGACCAGCCTGTGCCCGTCAAGGACCAGCCTCTACACAAACTAAACAAAGTCGTTGCACTCCAGACACTAAACTGTTGCATCATTCACATCTGTGGCTGCTGGAAACACAGTGTCCTCTCTGCTGCCTCGGATTTGGTCACAGCTGAGCGACCACCTGGGAATCCATCAGTCATTGTTATGACTGGCTGTCCAATGACACTGCAGCGTTTAAATAATGAAATGGGCCACAGAAAGAAAAATATGGCGCATCATCAAATATTAAGCTTAGTCACACAGATGAGTTTGGAGACAAGGTCATGTTTTATAACATCCGGCTGCAAAGCTCTAGTCCTTTTTCTCTCTGGGATTCTGGGAACACTGCCCACTGGCTCCATTAACACAGCTTTTTTTTCTGCAAGAAAAGATAGGGATGGACTATAAGCACATATGGCACAATGCCAGGTAACAGCATGTGTTGTAATGCCAGCTTGTGACATACAGAACCCTTGTCTAGATGCGCACCCTATTAATTAAAAAGAATATAAATAAATGATCTTTTAATCACCTCATGGGCAAAAAGTGATGATTCAAGAGGCAGCATCCCCTTCCCAAGTGAGATGAAAATGACTTTTGGAGGCAGGTTGATTAGGAGGCAGAGTGATTTAAAATGCCAACAGAAAAGGTCAAGGTGAATTATTTCACAAAGTAGCACTTTCTACAAAAAGTGACAGAAACAAAATTATTATGATGAGGAGACCTTAAAATCCTGTCTGAAACTGGCTAGATGTGAATAAAGAAGTGACATGCATGATGGTATTTGACTTTTGGAAAAAGGCCTAAAACCTGTTTTGCACTTGCAGGAAGGTTACTTTTGAAATATGATTCAGGCAGGACACTTTCGTCAGACTTAATCATTAGATGAGAGACATTTCATGAGAACTTGGATGAAAAGGAGCTCGTAACCAGCTGTGTTTTCAATGTGACGAACCTCTTTTCACTCTCAAGTCGTCACATTCTGTCACTTAGTCAGTAGATGGTGTTTCAGGTTGTTACAGAGGAATATGAAAGTATATCAACTTACACAGAAGCACCAGGAATCATGTCTGTCTTTATGTTGTGTTGAGTTATGCATTTTCTCCCTTTATCTTATTTTAGCCTTTACTCTGACATATTTGGCCTCCTAATAAAATGATGCCTACTCTGCACATCAAACGTGACAATGTATGGATTACCTGTCGATTGAAATGTGATGTTCATACCAAATATCAGTATGCAACACGTGACTTTAAATTACTTTATAAACTAACTAGCCAACTCAAATACAAATACAAAACGCCCTTGTTATAGGACACTCATCAGTCACTACACTCTAGTACTGCTACTAACACGTTGGACCCCTTATTTTTTTGTGGCATAGATTATAGATTCAAGGTGCTGCATATACTATATTCCTCAGAGATTTTGGTCCATATTGACATAATAGCATCAAGGAAAAGCTGCAGATTTGTCAGCTACACATATATGATGCAAATCTCCAGCTCCACCACATCCCAAAGGTGCTCTATTGCAGGGGTCCCCAACCTTTTTTGCACCACAGACCGGTTTAATGTCAGACAATATTTTTGCGCACCGGCCTTGAAGGTGTGATGGATAAATAACTTGCACAACCTGATAAGCGCCACCGCTTAGAGTTATGTAGCACCGCATTCCTCAAAGCCTATCACTTACAAGAGTCGTTATGGTCCCGTGTTCTTGCTGTTTATTATTCATGGCATTTTGAAAGTCGCTAAACTTTAACAGCGTTTTTCTCCGTTTTTTGTTTATTTCTGGCGCTT
>JAQQAE010023382.1:0-10051 GCA_029823295.1 Pseudamia nigra
ACGGATTAATTGGTTTTACATGTATTTTTATGGAAAAAGTCGCATCGGATAACAACTGATTCGGATACAGGCCGTGAGGCCGGAACGGATTATTGTCGGTATGCGAGGCACCGCTGTATATGCAAAGAACGAAAGTGTGATTTTTAGAATCTTATCACCTCTCATTTTTCCCCCAAATGTGTCTCTTCATTTTGTATGTGTTGAGAAGTGATATATTAATTTTTTTTATTACAGATACTACTATTAAGATCCACTTTATCAGTACCAATGGTTAAATTTGAAATTCACAAATTTGTAATACGTGTATTTTTCTGTTTAAATTTGGTGTGTCTGATGCTGTGTACATTTATGTGTAAATATGTTCATAATAAAGCTTATATTATGTTTTATTTTACGTGTCACAATGATTTTTTTCACTGTGAAACCAAAAGTTTTCAATATTTTTCTTGAAAACTTAACATCAGCATAGCTTTATATGTTATTAAAAATGCAGCAAATGTTTGGGTCAGTTTTTTTTATTGGGAACTGCAAATTATGCCACTCTGTGTAACTCATGATAAAATGTAGTTTTTGTGATGTCATGCAACCAGATACATTTTGCATCAACTTTCCATTACATTTTTGTGGAAATTTGACTTATTGCTCTTTAAAATATATAGTAATACCTATGCAAGTATGTAACAAACACAAATGTAAGTTGGTTGCTGAATTGTAGGCTTCTGAGCATGAATCGGATGCTGTGCAACTGCCTTGATTCTGCCCTGTTAACGTTTATTATAAAACTAATAACCACAGATGCATAAGAGTTATCGTATCGTTGTCTGTACAAGGAACAAAGCAAAAAAACAGAACTTGAAGTTTATTCAGCTACTGAGTCATAAAAAGGGATGTATGGCTCCAAACCATGCAGAGAAAAGACGGTGGTTAGACCATGTATCTCCTACATGTGTGGTAAACATTTTATATCATACATGATTTACAATAAACAGTTAAATAAATAGAAATATACCGTACGTGTGTCTCCAGTGATTTACAATTTTTCATTCTGTTTCCTCTGTAAATTCTTGTAACACAGTGCATTAAAGGTTGCTTTGAGACTTGGTGTAACGTGTTAAGATTACACTGCTAACTAACTGCTAGCCAACAAGCTAATTACACTGATGGGTCCAAAGGCAAATATGTAATGGCTAATAGCAGCTAGCCACTGGCTTTGCTAGCTATCATTATGTATCCTGCTATCTAACACTAACTAGTATACTGACTGTTACAAGGACCGGTAACTATTTCTGCTTAAATGGAGTCTCAAAAAGATAAAAACAGATATCTAGGTAGGACGCCTCTGACCAAAACTGAACAAAAAAATCAACAATATATACAAAACTAACAAAAATGATCAAATACAAAATGTTTGAACACAATATATGATGGTGTAATGAATTCCACATTATTAAGTTGCTCACTATTAAGTGTTATTTTATTATGAGACGCCCTTTTACTGAAACATGTTTACTTGAGTACTGTTCCTGTTTACTCTGCACACCACTGACAATACTTGTTTTATGTGCCTCTCAGGTATACATCACAGTCTGGGCAGGTTTAATTAAATACAGAATGAAACTGAAAAGCAGAGTTGAACGATTGTTCTTAAGCAGAAATACCAGGGGTAACATTTTAATTTGTCTCCTTTATTATTTTCAGCGTGCACAGCAGCGGGTGTACACGGTTTCCAAAAACATCCGAAACCCGAGTAGTTTCATTTTAAAGTGTAATAAATAACTGTAAATGTACAGCAGAAGAGGCAGGGGAATTTTTGTAACCATGAAAGGAAACATTTTGTTGATAAAGTCACGAGATTTTTCTATCTGATTAGAAGAGAAACCAAAGACAGAACTACACAGTACTGTAAAAGGACATTTTATTGCAACGTGTGGGTGGGAAGTTTGTTTCACTAAAGAAGAATAAAAATTCTGAAGTTTGTTTTGTACATAACACATGCCAAGCAATTATCTCAATGTTAATTAACCCTTTCATGCATGAATTATTAAGAAACTGGTGTTTTTGACATTTTTAGCCTTGTGACACTTTCCAAATAATCTTTAAAATAATGCTATTTATTCTAACTAAAGTAGTGGTTGAAAATGGTTAAATTATGTAAATCAGGTCATGTCGCTTTAGTGAAATGCAATCATAATTATCTTTTAATTACTATTTGATAACATATAAAAACATGAATCAACCACACAAGTTAAAAGTTTTGGGTTCTGTTGTTTTTGTTCATTTTTAAAGCATTTTCTTGACTGGGTTAATTTTCATCTTTTTTGTTCCTTTTGACTTCTTGATTCTTTTTTTGTTCACTTTTGTTTATTTTTCTTCTTTTTGCATCTCATTTGGACCATTTTCTTCATTGGTTTGTTCGTTTGGTACTGATTTTTGT
The DNA here is from genome assembly GCA_029823295.1 of Pseudamia nigra. Lineage (NCBI taxonomy): Eukaryota > Metazoa > Chordata > Actinopteri > Kurtiformes > Apogonidae > Pseudamia > Pseudamia nigra. Next base: position 2,435 of record JAQQAE010023382.1, read on the forward strand.
TTTTTCTTCTGATTTTGTTCACATTTTCTTAATTTTTTTTATTGTTTTGTTCATTTTTCTCCTGATTCTGTTCACATTTTCTTCATTTTTGATGGTTTTGTTCACTTTTCTTATAATTTTATTCACTTTTATTGATTTGCCTCACTATTTTTTATGTTTTGCTTTGTATGTTTCTTCTTTTTCCTGATTATTTAAAGTACAATACTCACTGTCTTCTTGCATTTTGTTTTACTTTTTCCTTAATTTTTGAATAACTATAAATTCAATGTCCCCTTGTTCCTGTCGGCTCTAGTGAACAGCATGCATAATGAAAGGATTACAGCCAAGCAATAAATATCAAATAATGTTCTTCCAAACATGAGCTTTGGCCCTAAGAAAAGGTCAAATAAAATGATAATGAGATGACTACTTATGGTTTAACACTCTACCTTTTGGTGCAAACATGACAAGTACTCTGCATTTTTCTTAGTTTCACTTCTGCAGCTAAACCTCCAAATGTTTGGGGAATTCCTGTATTAATATTTATAGTATTACAGTACTGAACACAGAGTGAACAATGGGGAACAAGTACCCGTATTTGAAGTGCAAATGCCTGGATTTTCCAGAGGTCTAAAGTCCAGTTTATGTTCTTTGTGCACAAACACAGCCTTGTTATGTCATAGTAAAATACATTTTGTGTTATTGACAGCAGAGTTTTTGGTACCTTCCACACAGGACATGTAACATGCAAATTCTAATTAATACATATCTGTTACTATTGTTTATAAGTAAATGTACTTGTACCTTCAACTTTAAAATTTGGGTGAAAATTCTACTGGGTCGAGTATTGGTGTATTGTTTAGTAAATTTTTGCAATCATTTTGTTATTAATTTCGTGGATCGAGTTCATTTTGTTGATTATTTTGACAATTTTAATTAATATTGTGGATTACTGTCCTTGGTTTTTGTTCAGTAAGGTTCATGTAGAGCTGGTCAGGTTACGTTTTCTCAAGCTTTTTGCAAATTTTGTGGATTATTTAGTTCAATTTGCAAATTTACTTGTTCCCTTATATTCTTTTTTTGTTCAATTAGTGAATTACTGTGTTCAGTTCTTTGGTCATTCATCTTTTTTTTTTTTTCAGTTTTGTTAACTTTGTTGATTATTTTGTACTTTTTTCTTGACCATTTTGTAAAGTTATGTACATTTTATTGACTACATTTCTAATTTTTGTTAATTATGCAAAAATATTGTATTCATTGTTATTTATCCTTTTAAATTTTCATGAGAATTTGTTAAATTTGTGGATTATTTTGTTAATATGGTTTGCCAATTTTTGCTCATTTTGTGGATTATGGCGTTTATTTTTGTTCATTTGTTAAGTTTTTTTACATTTCTATATTACAAGACATTTTACTAATTTTGTGATGGTTATTTTGTAATTTTCTAAATTTTTTTGCTAATTCCTATTCATTTTCTTGACTGTTTTGCGAGCTCTGTCCATTATTGTTAACATTTCTTCAATTATTTGGTTCATGTTAATGTGATGTTGCCAGCTCGATTCTAAAACGTCATACTATCTTCAACATTTTAGAGAGTAGCACACATGTGGTCTCATTTGTAGCAAAAGACAGGGATATTACAATAATTTATAAAAGTGTTTTGATTCTTAAGGAGACACCTGATTTGTTATTTAGGTCTTGAGGTAAAAAACTTTAGAAGGTAGTGCTCTTAACTAGGGCTGTCAAAATTAACACGTTAATCCGGATTATCCCATTTGCATAATTAATTATATTAAAAATTTTAATGCGATTAATGTGATTAACACACAATAACTCATATCAAGGAAAAAATTATAACATCTTATGTTACATTTAACCACCTGACTGCCAACTTCTTTAGCATTTGCTGCTTCAAAGTCAATTTAAATGTAAAACTATAAGTCTTAACACATTTTGAAACAAATTACATTAGTTCTGTTGGGTTTACTCTGTACAGTCATGAGGTCTCGAGATAAGAGAAGATGAGGCCTAGAGAAAAGCAGCGATTATGATTGGCGCTATACAAATAAAATGGAATTGAATTACTGATGAAAACAGTGAACCAAGTGTAAAAAAGCAAAAACTTAATCAACAGGACATTACAGAGGTTCTGTTAAGTTCCACCAAGCAGGTGTAATTTCCTTTAGTTACACAAGTTTAAATGAGAAAAAATATATACATTTTAAATGTAAAATAAGTAATTTTAGTCTAGTGTCTATATCACCTTCTATCATGAGTGTTTTTGCTCCCACAAAATGAAAAAAAAAACAAATGAGTATTAATCGTGATGAATCGACATTAATCCAGTAACCCTGTGATTAATTTAGATTAATAACAAATGGTATTAATCAATATTAATCGAAATGAATCCACAGTGACCCTGTGATTAATCAGATTAAAAATTTTAATCGTTTGACAGCCCTTAACACATTTTTCACAACGTTAGATACCCATTTTTTGTCCCCATATTGTAACTCTTATTCTGAAAATTGACACCGGACATGAGCTCCAGTCGTCAGCTAGCTTAGCAGCGTTCACCGCTCCAGTGCGATTTTGGCGTATTCATTACGTGTTCGTAACTTTACCAAGCAACTATTTAAGTGTAAAATTCGCTACTCACTTGATACGGTGGTTGCCCGTCCCTGCGTGTGATTCCAGCTGAGGTTTCGGGGTAAAAGCGGCGCCGCCAGGAGCCTGGGAGACAAAAATGCCACGGAGCAAAGAGAAAAGAGTGGGCTGCAGTCTACTTCCGGTCATCCGCCGACCAATCAGAGCGAAGCTACGGGACTACGTCACAAAGCACATTGCCCCTCAGTGTCAATAATAATAATAATAATAATAATAATAATAATAATAATAATAATAATGCCACATCTACTATAGACATAGATTACATTTTTCTACTGTACATTTATAAGATTAGACTCAATTCAAAAGTCTAATATTTTAAAGGAGACATATCCTACTCCTTTTTTTTAGCAGGATCATTGAGGTCTTCGCTGCTCCTGACAACACCCTTTTCTGTCCATGCCATGGATACCATCATATAGACTCCCTGACACAGTCTCCCATGATGTGAGAATAACTTTGGTGGTTCTGGTTGGTTTGGTGGCTCTGGAAGGCTGACCAAGGGCAGTGACTCTGTAGTTGTGACATCACAAATATCCTGAAATTCAAATTGATTTTTAGTGCCATTTATCTGAAACGGGGCTGTATTTTTTCCTCCTTCATGTAAGAATTTTGATACCTAATATTATATTTCAAAACATGTTTCCTTTAACCCTTTCATACATGAACGATTAAAAAATTGGAGAAATTACATTTTCAGCCTTCATTTATGTGATTCTTTTTCTGCTCTTTGCACCTTATTGATTGCTTTGCTCATTTTGCTTTTATTTTGCACATTTTTACTAATTTTTCTCTTTTTTTGCATCTAATGTGGCTAATTTTCTTGATTGAGTTGTTCATTTTGCTTATTATTTTGTTCATTTTTCCTCAGATTTTGTTAACTTTTTCTTCATTTTTTGATAGTTTTGTTCAGTTTCTTCTGATTTTTCTCCCCACTTTTATGCAGTTTCTTCACTATTTTGTACCTGTTGCTTCTTACGTTGTTCTTTTCCTCATTATTTTGTTAATTTTAAGTCAAAATACTCACTGGTTTTGATGCATTTTGCTTTGCTTTTTGCCTCAATGTTGTAATTACTGTACTCTGCATTTAATGTGACCTCATCACTGTCAGTTTGAGTTTATAGGGTAGTGTAGTGGGAAACATGCATGAAATTTATACTCTGTCTTGCGTGTATGTTTCTATTAAAAAGTTATTTATTGATTAATGTCAATCCTTTCAATGTCCGGGCCGGGTGAGGCTTCCCGTGTTGAGTCAAATTAAGCCGCAGGCTCCACTCCTGGGCGACACGGTGACGCAGTGGGTAGCACTTGTGCCTTACAGCTAGAAGGTCCTGGGTTCAATCCCAACACTGGATGTTGGGGCCTTTCTGTGTGGAGTTCACATGTTCTCCCTGTGTCTGCATGGGTTCTGTCCAGGTACTCTAGCTTCCTCCCACAACTAAAAACATGTACTAGGTTAATTGTATGCCATAGTTGTGAATGATCATCTGTATAGTCATGAGGTCTCAGCCTCAAATTGTGAAGTGCCTAGAGGTGATTATGATTGGTGCTATACAAATTGAATTAATACATTGATTAAATCAATTGAAGGAACTTTATTAACCTCTTTTAGGGTTGGCTTATAGGTAAGAAAGATGAAATCAGTACAAGTTAAAATGTCACAAAGTAATGTGGCTCCAGGGTGAGGGTTTGATACTTTTCACAGGCCCATAGTAATATCATTGTCCAACACAAATGAAACAAAGTAGAATTTCTATTTTACTGGACTTAAAAATAACCTAACAAGCTTGTATCTCTGTGCTATTTCTTGTGTGCTCTGTCTTAATTTGTGTAATAAAGCTCTTATCTGTCATGATTCACTGGCTGACGACTCTGAATTTAATTACACTGAACAGGAGTTGTGATACATCACCTGTTTCATGTTCAGCCTCTGGATCTATTATGGCTGTGTGGTCCATGATGTAAGCCAGGAAACTATCCCATAGGCTCTATTTTTAATCATTAATTTATTCATTTCCCTTGTTAATTCTTATTAAGTGTGGCAGTAATGCAGAGTCAGTGCAGCAGCATATGTTATGTGGAAATAACAGGGACAGGTTTTAGTCCCACACAAAGCAGCAGAATTCAGTAATTTAGTTTTCTTTATTTGTGTTTAGTTCACAAAAGAGAGAATAATAAAGCCTGCAATTTAAAAAAAAAGCATTGCCACCTAGTGACACATAATACTGTATTATTTCACAGATTTAATGCTGGAAAGTCTTATCTATTAAAAATCGGTATTAATTTGTTATTCGACTGAAATATTTATCTCAGATTAAACATTTGAATTATTTTTATTAATTCGCCCCAGTCTTGGATTTTACAGCACCTCTCCATGATAATTACAATATTTGAACACCAGTATTCTTAAATAATACTTTTGAATATAAAACACTGGAAAACCAGAAGTATCAGAATGAGAATTAAAGTCACATACAGCCACAGGCCGCTGTATTAGGTACACCTTGCTAGTACTGGGTTGGACCTCGTACCTATCATAAGATGGTCACTGTGGTCATAAAGAGATGCACATGGTCAGCAGTGATAGTCATGTAGGCTGTGACATTTAAAGAATGTACAGTTAGGACTAAAGGTCCCAAAATGTGTCCCCACCAGCAGCCTGAAGAGTTGATTTAAGGTAGGATGGATCCATGCTTTCATGTTGCTTGTCAATCATTACCATAACATCGAAATGTCACAGTGGAAATCCAGACTCACTAGATAAAGCAACATTTATCATCCTTCTATGGACCACTTTTACTGAGTCCATGTGAATTGTAGCCTTAGTTTGCTGTTCTGAACTGACAGGAGTGTCACCATGTGTGATCTTCTGCTTCAACATTTGACATGTTGTATGTTCACAGATGCTCTTCTGCATTATTCAGTTGTAACCAGTTGTGTTACTGTTGTCTTTCCATCAGCTCCAAACAGTTTGACTATTCTCCTCTGACCGTTGACCGCAACAAGATCATGTCATTCAGAGAACGGTTGTTCACTGGATATTTTCTCTTTTATGGACTATTAGAGACAGTGGCTCCATCCTAGTCATTGCTGTTGTGTCCTTGGGCAAACCACTTCACCCACTGTCACCCACCATGAATGAATGTTTGATCATGGTCAGAGAGGCAGTTGGTGCAGATTGGCAGGCGGAGTGAATGAATAACGGAATCAATGAACAGCATCTTTGAGTGTCCAAGCACTATAGAAATATTATCCATTATTAGAGAAAATCCCATTAAATCAGCGGCTTGTGAAATCGTCAGATGAACAGCCATGTCATGTTCAAAGTCATGTATATCACCTTACTTCTCACATTTTTATGCTTGTTTTAAACTTCAGCAGGTCATCTTGACTGTGTCTTACATATTAGAAGCATCACCATCCTGTGAAAACCATGCATCTGTAAAATGCCACCTGTCCATGAGCTCAAACAAACCTGCCTGTTTACAGCTGTATTTCACTGAATTTATGCATTTCACAGTGAATCCAATATGGTTCTAAGAGTTTATTTGGCTTAGGAAGGAGAATGATTTGGCAGAACGTAACACTTCAACCTTCAGTTTTTCACAATCAGCACATTTGAAGAGACATCTAAAAGGGTTGTTTTATATTAATTAAATTTATCAAAATCCCTTATATCCTGTAAGGGCCTTCCCCAGATTTTATTATGAAAGTGCTGCCCACAGGATGGTGGTTGCCATAGCAATGTGCAGTCCCCAGTCCATCCCTTTTGACTGCAGATTATGAGCAGGAACTGTTGTATTATTAGAGGGACCACCACCAAACTGCTTATTTTATTACCAGGTATGCTAAGATATACAGTATATGTGTAAAGACTGTGTGAATTTCAGGTAATTATTTGTAATGCATTGTTCATATGCAAAATATAAAAAATACAGGTTCACAGCAATTTCCACCATCAACTGTGCTGTTTGTTTTATTACCAGGCTGTGAAAAAACCAATGACATGAAGCTTTCACGTGGTTCATTTATCCTTCACTGAGAGTCGAAGTGTGAGGTTACACATGCTTGTAAAGGGGTAGGACATAGATGAAAACTGCAATATGCAAATAAACCAAAGGTGTCAGACAAATGTAGCACAGCAAAAAGCACAGCATGACCCTTTAAGATTCAGTGGAGTAGTAGTAGAAAGTAGAATGAAGTGGAAATACTGAAAATGTGAATACATATGAACTTAAATACAGGAAATGAGCAGAAATACTTTTTTGTTATTGTGTTTTGCTTCCACCAAGGAGGTTATGTTTTTGTCGAAGTTAGTTCATTTATCTGTTTGTTTGTTTGTTCACAACATAACTCAAAAAGTTATGAATAGATCTGGATGAAATTTTCAGGATTGGTCAGAAATTACATAAAGACCAATTAATTGGATTCTGGGAGTGATCTGGATCATTGTCTGGATTCAGAAGATTTTGAAATAAAGATTTTGAGATAAATAACACACAAAATATTCAGCCAAAAGACACAGGATAACATCATAATAGATTCTATCAAGCCACAAAGCTTGAGCCATATATGAACAATTTTGCAGATATAATGACGCAGAATGTTTATACTTACAGGGGTTGAGGAAAAACTCTACTGTAAAATAACAAATAAAGCTATAGACATAAAACTGACACCAAATTGTGGAGCAAAGTCTGCTGATTCATGAATGTGTTCATGGATTTGATGACTCTTCAACATCAGAAAACCACCATTATGGAAGTACAGTATTATTTTTCATGAATAAGTGTTAAACTGACAATAAAAAAACAGCAAAACTGACAATTTGTACAACTCTACCATTTGTTTTCACTGCTGTTTTCCACTGTGAAGAGAAACCAAGACACCCTAGAGCAGTGGCGTGCACAGAGGTTTAGAGGGGCAGGTGCTCAACCGAGAAAAAAGGGCACCCCCTTTGTGTCGCCCTGC
>JAQQAE010023383.1:0-10051 GCA_029823295.1 Pseudamia nigra
TTGCTCAAGGACACTTCGGCCTGTGGACATGAGAAGCCGGGATTTGAACTGCTAACCCTTCGGCTCCTGGACAACCTACTCTACCTGCTGAGCCACCGCCGCCCCTGTTGTGTTGTAATCTAAAAAAAAAAAAAGATTACAACATAACTCAGCTCAAACATACAAACTTAAACAAGCATGAAAAATTCCAAAGTTTAAAAAGACAGGATCTCTCTCAACTTATTATGATAATCCAAATTATCACACTAAAAAAATAAGTGATCTTATATCTGGACCCTTAAATCACAGTCTTTATTGATTATATAATTATAGTGGCTGTTACTGTGATCACAATTTGATTAATCATGGAAGCCTACTGAAGAGTCATTCAGAAAGGACAGGCTTCCACTTGTTCAACAATATTATTGAACAAGAAATTATGGCCATTTTGTTAGCTGTTGCCACTGCTTAGTTTGACTGATTGCTACCATGATAACGAGGGCCTAAGGTCTAAAGGTTAATACTAATGGAAGTGAATAAATAATCCCAGCCTACATCTTGGTTTGTCCCATGCCTATGGTCTAAACTTAAACCAAGAACAAGAAGTGTTGAGAGACTCAGAGACTGACAAACATAAGGGATCACCTAGCATCCCTGGTGGAGATAAACAGCTGAGGAACATCCTCAAATGTGCTGTTTTTATAATTATGTTTCAGGATTAAGTCAAGCTTACAAGGAGAAATCATAGAGTGGCTGCTGCAGTGAAGAAACAGGAACAATCAGTGCCAAACTATGTATTATGTGTGTAAAAGTAAAAAAAGAATATTGCCAATTCCTATGATCAAACAGACCTGAGAGAATGGTGTCAGCAATCTAAAAATACCTCTGTGATTTCATGACCATGTCAGACCCAGGCAGTGGCTGTTCAAAGACATAAAATTCCATCAAAATAAATGCTTCCTTTGTAGGAAAAAGACTGCGACTTTAAAAAAAAAACATCCTTTCAGCTGCCTGCAATTACACCAGACTAAAGGCAATTAATTGATTAAAAGAACTTAAACAATTGCAACATTATTAGAAAAGTGCCAAGGTCTTTCTGGCCTGAGATGTACCTCCCCTTCACTCACTCACACACACACACGTATATGCAGTAATGTGATCCAAAGTGCCTGAACCTGAGGGGAAACGCAGATGAATCCCAACTATTCTGAGTGAGCAGGCGGGATTAAAGTTAGGGGTTCCTTTCTGAATAGTCATCATACCATGTATAATGTTTAAAACATTAACGTGACCCGAGACACCATTTAGCAGTTACACTACCCTCCACAGTACCGCACACAGACACAAAGAGGATTACAACTTCCTGGGGATCAAGTTGTTCTTTAAGAGTTAAACTGAAAATGATCACAAAATATAAATGTTGGGGTGGGCAGTGGAAGTAAATAATGTTAAGATGTCTAAATCTTTTCCATATTGTCACTCATGTCGCATCATTGGCTAAAATTCCAAAAGAATTTCTAAAAAGTAATCATGTACTCAAATTGACCCTACCCTTACAATTTTTGTACTGTACATTACCAGTGTCTTGTTTTTAATTAAAAGGTTAAAGTTGTGTTTCAGTGGGATTCTACAGGTGTCTGGATATAATAAATTACATATAATCTGTGGAGTAATTAAGAATTAAAATTTCAACTATTAAAATACTATTACTATTTAAATGTCAGAATACTTGAAGCAGGTTTCACAAAATCTTTTCACAAACTCGTTTCAAGGTTCTGATCAAAGTACAGTTACACAACTGAATTACCTTAAAAGTAACTGAAGCCTTGGTGCAGTAGAAGCCAATAGAAACAATGGGGTCTTTAGGCATGTGCTGCTGGGGGCTGATGGGGATGCCTCCTGTCTCCTCGTAGAGCCCTTCCTCTATTTCCTCTTCTGTGCCCACAATCGCCGGCACAAAGGACCAAGCCCATGACACCCAGCCCTGGTCTGTCTCTTCAGGACTCCCAGTTTGCATGTACAGATCCGGGCTGGGATACTGGTTAGTCCCTGGACTTTCCATGTCCACATCTATCCCTATAAAGGAGACAAGTATTACTCAACCATGATGTAAAGAATAAGTAAACAAATATAAACATATTTTACGAAGCGGTAAACATAAGTGTAGCAAAATTGTCAAGATGCATGTCCACTTTTATTCCATTCACTTAATTAGGTTGCAGTCTCCATTTCTGTTGTAGACTTAGAAAAATGTATGAAATGCTGCAAGACAACATTCCTAAAATAAAAGGGCCCATTTGTTTGCTATATTTATAAACACTGTTTGAATGTTTTTATTTCATGTAAGAAAAGGCTCAATGTCCCCTTCACTTTTAAAGCTAAAACAATTTCTTTCACTGAGAACAAAGTAAAGCAAAAAGCGGTAAAAACTTTTGATAGAGGAAGTCTCTATGCAGTGTACAGCACACTAAATGAATTGGTCTATTCCTTCAGGCTCCTTTAATACAAGCAAGTTGTTTCAGCTGTCAACTAAATACACAAAAACAGTAAGGCCAAAGCAGTCTCACAGTAGCCACTGCCAATGATCCTGTATGCAGGTGCATGAGCACATGTGTGCTCCATGAACTCCATCTGTGCAGAGTACGTCTGCTGAGATTTGTATGTGTATCTGTGAGCATGCACATGCATATTAGGAAGTCCATTCCGATGCAGGCCAGAGGGTAAAGGCTGTCAGCAAACATCCTGACACAGGAGAGCCTTGACTGGGCCCAGTGGATGCTGCGGTCAGGGCCATGTTGTACCTGGAGTTCATGTTTGAAAGAGGCTTTAGTGGAAACAAACAGCACTGCCTGCATCCACAAACATGTGAAGGAATGGGTTGGGTTACATATTTGTCTAAAACCCTTCAGAGGCCATGTGGAAGTATGATTTCTCTACCCGATGAAGAGTCAGATTTTATGTTTACGGTAATCGTTTTTTTCATATTTTATTTAAATACATCTGTTCTCTGTGTAATAAACTATCTTTAGGAGCCAACACCCTATCACAGGGAAAAACAGGCCTGCAATAGTGTGGCAGCAACCCCAATGACCATATTGTAACAAAAACAATCCATTCACACTCTTTACAAACTCTTTGAAATATGACCCAAGCTTCTATATCTAAAATGCAGAGGCAGATGTCATATAGGCCTAGTGCCAATATGTTCTAAGGCAAAGCAAGTTGAGTACCCCTGTGTGGCAGAAAGTAGATACACTGCGAGCCAAAGTCAAGCTCGACTAGAGGTCCATGTACATGAAGGTAAGGAATGGTCGACCACAGAAGCGCATAAGATGAGCTGGAGAAGGGGTGATCATTTAGTAAGTACATATTCTCTGCTCAGAGTGCTAGGGCTTGAATGGAGGACTGGTTACTGTAAAGCACGTCTCACACAAGGTGAACAGAGCAATATTCAAAGTGGATGGGACAAGCTGATGGAGCCTCGGTGGAGGTAGGGCTGGAGATTTAAATGTGGGGCAACAGCTGAACAACAAATGTGTTTAGAGTACAAAAGACATTGTTTTAAGTTAAACGGAAAGCTCGGGACTGGCTTTGGGTCAGCACTGTCAGTAAGCAAAGGCAAAAATGGGAAAGTAATTAGTTCAGCAGATGAATGGATGTAAGTCAGTGCAGCACAGTGAAGTACAGCATGTTGATGATGTGGGTAATAAAGACAAGCAGGGGTCTTGTGAACCCCACTCACTTTTCTCTGTTACTTCTCTATTAGCAAAACATTTTGTTGAGAGAGGGTCACATGTTCCCCAATCCACCACCCCCTTCCCTGATCCTGACCTCTGAACTCATCCCATCGTGTCTGTTTCCATGTGCGTTGGGAGAGAGGAAGCTGATGTCAATACACAAGAATGTGTAATACCATTCCTCACGGCCTCACGTCCTCTGCGAGAAAACAATATTGTCCGTGAGGTCACAGCTTAGGAATCCCAGAGGCTAAGGCGGTGAAAATTATGACACATTTTAATTAAATCTTTCAGTTTGCGAATTGGCAGTTGGAAATCCCATGCTATGGATTTTTCTCTCTCACTCAACCCATATTCATGTCTATCTCTCATTTCGTTTTTCTCCTCTTTGTTTTCACTGTTGAAGCCTTTGAGGTGTCAGTTCAACAAGTTAAGCTCTTTCGCTTCATGTCACAGCCTGACGAAGTCTACCTTTGCATTGCAAGGCAATCAAAATAAAAGCACAATTACCAATCAAGTGATCAAAATAGACCGGCTTAAGAACACTTTGAAGTATCAAAAAAAAAAGTGAGTAAAAAATTCCCCGAGAATGATGTGAGCTGGTCAAAATGTATACTGCTGTGAGCTACAGTAGAGTACCAGAACCATACAGGTGAAAATCAACACCAATGATCTCCAGTTAATGTCAGACAAATCAAGACTTAAATGACACACTCACCTTTTTCCACAGACAACTAATATCTGTATAAAATCACATACAGTTGAAGTCAAAATTATTAGCCCCTATAAAAATTTGACTGTTCAAAATGTCTCCCATGCTTCTCACTCCAGTTCTCAATACTTAGAAAACACTTTAAAAATGTTGTATATCCTTCCCTTGCTTTGTGTCCATCAACAACCCTTCACACCTAAACTAATTTATTTTGATGTTGGCATGATGTTTTTATACATGATGCCTCAAATCCTCTCTAAAGCGAACATCGGATAAATGTTCAGTTCTAACTTCAGTTCAAACACTTAGACCATTACTCAGTCAAAGAGTGGTGGTTTGTGCTCTGCCTGAATAAAAAGTCAGTAATTCTGGAGGTTAGTAATATTAACCTTGGTTATTTTTGTTTTCAGAAAGTAACTCTGTTTTGGTTTGCAAATAAAAATAACTTACTGTTTCCAGATGAAGCAAGCATGCTTTCAAATGCTCTGTTAATAATCTCTTTTAAACAGCAATTGAGAAAAAAAACTTTTAAAAAAATTTCATAGAGGGGCTAATAATTATGCGCATCCTCTGTTATTTTTAACTTGTTTTCAAGTTGCACATGCAGTTCCAGCAAGGAAGTGAATGTGCAACTTAAAAGTAAAGTAGCAGGGATACACTGATACAAGTGAGACTAGGCAGTGCCCTCACAGGCCAGTAGATGTCCCTCCATGTTTGAAGAGGGAAAGGTTACCTGACCACTGAGCAATCACTGCTCTAGAACACTTTATCTGCTGACTCTGCTTACATGCACACGCTTATGGTACATTTTGTAGATATCCAGAGCCTCAAATATAAGCACGTAAATAAAAGACCAATCTATAATGCATGTGTGGGTTAACTTGATTCAGAACTACCTACAGACAAACTTCTACATGTACCACTTTTCTCCTCTTTTTCTGATATAAAAAACCGAAACACAAATCAACATGTGCATCACATGTTGTGTCACTTTAACACTTCCAGCATGCCATTAATGTCCAAATGTTATGTCATGGCAGGAGTCATATGGAGTCTCATATATATAAATGCACAGTCTTCTAAGCTCAACAGCCTCTATGTATTCACACAATACTAAAAAATGAAATGGTGATTAAAACAAGGCCTGTAATAATACTCTGTTACCATAAAGAAACCACATAAGGGTATAATGGGGCAATCGTCATTTGCCTCAAGCTGTGATGGTCTTCTTTCTATGTGGATGTGAGGGCAGATGGGAAGCTTTCAAAATACACTTGCCATTCACGCACACTATGGTCTCTGATGCACATACAGTAAACAGAGAGTAAATCACATATGCCATTGGACCATTCGACACATGTTATTATATGCTATGCAGAGAGGCGTGCACACTCACAGACACACAGTCACACTTTCGCAGCCACAGGCCATGGTTCATGATTCTTTACATACTTGCTGAAACCGTTCAGCTTTCGCTGCCGTGACCAGCTGGTCCATTCATGCATGTTAGTCATCTATGTTTCCGACCACTGAAATTTTTACAGTGTTTCACAGACTTCACCGAATTTCAGACAGTAGGAAAACTAGCCTTCTATTCCTGACTGAAAGTTTGCTTTGGTTAGTGACACAGAAGTATCTTGCGTAGTTTACTTATTAGGGCTATTCATTAATGAGGCATTGGCTCTTACCTAAAAGGAGAAAGATTTAAACAAACAACATGCAGCCTCAATGAATCATCGGCACATAAACACATTACAAGGCTTTTTCCACTTCGTTAATTGGCAAAAAGCAAAACACCTTCACATGGGGGAAAAATTAATATTCCCTTTGAAAATGTTCTCAAAAGAACTGGTTCCAATTAAAAGTCACAGTTTAATAATACAACGCAGAGTCAATTCAGGCTCCAGAGTCCATCATTTTCAGCTCAAACTTTTGTCCAGTTTTTCCCCACAGTAAAGACTTGAAAGCATACACACAGAGCCAGAGACATTTACCACAAGCAGCCTATGGGAAATCAAATGAATGTCACAGTGCACTATGTGCAACATGGATATCATGTTTCAGCAATCATGTGACAATGATTGTTTCCTGCAACACACTAATAATACATTGTGTACAGCATATAAGCCAAATCTGTCACTGTAAATGTGAACGGATGTGAATGCTGTAGTGCTCAGATTCTACAACGGAACCTAAGGCTTGTTCGTAAAAACGGCTTTTTAGTTGATACGGAACTGTTACTAATATTATTATATTTCTTCTTTTTTTAATCAAAAATAAATTCAATAAAAACCATATGTTCAGGAATCAACCCATCCCAACAAATACACATCACCCTACGACATGCATGTACAACTGGCCTCCGCTGCCGCTCAGCTTCTTCACTCTGTCGATTACTTCCAGCATAACAAGATCTGGGGACGCTCAGGTTCCAAGAGCTGGTCCCCTCTTGTATATTTTTGTGATGGGATACTAATTCATTCTCAGAGGCTCCGCACAGCAGTAGCATGACATTGACTCTTACATCTGGCATTGGACACCAAACTGGAAGCTGCGCCAACTTGCAGTAAAAGTTTCAAGCCAACAGGCAGGGAGTAAGAAAGAAGAGTTAACGAATGAGCTGTATTGTGCTGAGCTGCCTGCATCCCCTCTGCCCACCACTTTCCCTCCTCCATAATTTGCTCCTGGAGCTACAGAGGCTGATTTAGCCCTGAGGGACCTGGGAGTGGATCCTGTTCTATTTGGCTCGGATGAGCAAGAGCAGGGGGAGGCAGAAGGGTGGACATGGAATGAGGTGGGGTTTGATTTTAAAGGGTGGTTGTAGCTATTAAAACTACCGAGTATGTGCATGTGCGATTTACCGTGTGTGCCTTCAGCAGCTACATAACCTGCCTTTGTCACATGTGGCTGTATATCGCATGCATTATTTGTACATCAGACTGTGCATTAAAAGGATTATAATCATCATTGTGATATATTTTTACACCACAATAATTTTATTTATTGGTACATATTTCCTTTTGTTTTTAGGCTTTATTCTCTTCATATTTCCAAAATTTCAAGTCAACAAAATATATCAGCGTTTTCATCTTATTGAAAAACAACTCCTTTTTATATTGATTTAATGTTGTGAAATAAAAGAAGCCATTAATAACAGACCAGAGACCACAGATGTGCTACTCCTTTAAGTGTTTAACAGATCATTTATGTTGTTTCGTGTTTTGCACCATTTTTTTCTTATGTTTTGTCTAATTTCTACCATTATTTATATTGTTTCATCTTTAAGTTTTCATCCTGTTTTGTTTCTTACACAATTCATCTTTTACTTCATTTCATCTTTCATCGTTGTTTTCATTCTGTTGCTTCATTTACATTATTTACATCATTTTTGTCCTTTTATGTCACTTACAAACAATATAAAACCACAAATAACTGTCTGATCTGTCTGATTCTTCAACTTTCACTCAGATGAATGATCTGACATGTATTGCAACAATTTCTCATACTGACAAACAAGAAAATATCTATCTCCTCTTGTCCAGCCTGTGATAAACTCCATCTAGATTCATGCTTATTTTTTACACAGATCCTTGATGAAAGAAATGTGATTTTCTACAAGGTCCCAATAAAAAAAGACAAAGATGCGGCTGTGTCTGATTGTTTTATTCTCTTCTCCCTTGCCTGTATGCACATGGAGGCAATCAAGCCAAAAGACGAAAGCCTGTGTTGAGTTAAACATGGACGTTTGTTTGTGGAAATCGCAGGAGGAGTGCAGACCATGGTCAAAGTGATGTTCAATGTCCCATTTAGAAACAACAACAGCATGTGAACAGACCTTGCCCCTGAACAGAGTAAGCAGTACGCAAAGTGTCATGAGATGGAAATGCTGTTTAGAAAAAAAAAGGCAAAGCTTTCTGCACAAGTGCAGTGATAAACCACTTCAGAGCTTTCAACCACTGTTTGTTCAAGAAATATGACTGCTAAAGGAACCATATTAAAAATAATAATGAACAATACACTGACAATTTTATGTGAGTCTCTCGTTTTGAGCATGCGTAGAAAAGTGCAGTGTGGAGGATTAGCAAATAGAACTGTCAGCATTAAAATGAAGAACACTGAGTATTCCTGCTTATAAAAATACACAAAGATTGTAAATTCTCTATGCTGGACTCCAGCTACATAAACAACAGTTGTTGCTTTAGTTTAAGTGACTATAGGACATACTCTCTTTGAGTGTTAAGAGATTTGTGAATGTATCAGCAACAAGCAAAGAATAGAATAGAATAGACTTTATTTATCCCTTTCTGGGAAATCGGTAACGTTAACAACTGTAGCTGCAAACTTATAGATTAAAAAATAACAAATATATAATGAAAAACAAAAAGACTATTTCTCTCTCCATCACTTACCAGGTAAACTTGTTCCAATCTCCTTGGCATGTCCGCTGCCCTCTTCTCCCTCACTGTCTTTGTGTCCTCCAATTTGACCATAGTAGAGGGCAATAATCAGCTCTAAAATGCGTATAAACATGGGCAACTGCTGGTCAGTGATGGACAGCTTCAAGCTCTCCACCATTGTTTGAATCTGAGGAAACATTGAAAAAAATACAATAATTTTAAATTTGTAAAATGTTCTTTGAATGTGAATACTGTAGATGCACATTATTGAGAGAAAAAAATGTAGAACAATAAAACCCAAATAAAAACCCAATGTTAGGATAAAAAGCAGTAAGGTCAAAACAGAAATAGTCAAGTCCTTATATCAAAGGTTTTGAGCAAGTATCAGTACAAAACAACATTTACTATCAGTGTTTTTCAGATCTGACGACGTACACAAGTATCAACCATATTAAGAAGCAATGCAGCAAAGATATTTATCACAGTTCTTCAGACATGTTGCTTAGTCATAATTACAGTACATTTCTGCAAGATGTTTAGTTTATTTCGCTGTGGGTGATCAGGTTTGAGCAGACCCAAGTCAGGAATATAATATGCCTCTGTAGGTTGGATTGCCCCAGCATCAAACCGTGGATACTTTCACTATCACACATCAATAAACAGAAGCTAAAAATAAGTGCAGAAGTTTAAAGCTCCTCACTTTGATGACAGATGGGATCTTGGAGTTTATGTTGTCATATGTAAAATGGAGGCGGGTTCTGAAGGAACACTTGTACAAGAGCGGGTCCTGGTAAAACTCAATCTTGCCACTCGCATTTCGTTTGTCCAAGCAGACAGTACAGTCAGCAAAGTTGATCACTTTTCTAAGGACAAGCTCTGGAGCTGCATGACAAAAAACAAGCAAATGAAAAAAATATTGACATATAACATCGACAAATTACTGTATCCAGTGGATATAAAAAGTCTACATACCCCTATTCAAATGCCAGGTTTTTATGATATAAAAAAATGACACCAAGATAAATAATTTCACATCATATTCCACCTTTAATGTGACCTATAACCTGTGCACAGCCCTCTTCAGACCACCCCACAGATGTTCCAATGGATGTTCCACTGCAATGGTCCAGCCAGCTCTGGAGTCTGGATTTTGGCTGGGCCATTCCAAAACCTCAATCTTATTCTGGTGAAGCCATTCTTTTGTTGATTTGGATGTGTGCTTTGGG
>JAQQAE010023384.1:0-10051 GCA_029823295.1 Pseudamia nigra
ATTATAAGGCGCAGTGTCATATTTGGACAAAATTGACGGCTTTTAGATGCGCCTTATAGTCCGGAAAATACGGTAGGTCACATCATCAAGAAAATTACCAAAATATTTTAGAATAAGGAAAGATTTACAAAAATTAATAAATAAAGATTTAAGTCAAAAACAAACAACATGCAACACCCATTGGGATGTTGTGTAAAACATAAAGAAAAACAGAATCCAATGATTTGCAAATCAGTTTCAACCTATATTCAATTGAATACACTACAAAGACAAGATATCTAATATTCAAACTGATAAACTTTATTGTTTTTGGCAAATACAGTATTCACTCATCTTGAATATGATGCCTGCAACTTGTTCAAGAAAAGCTGGGACAAGGGCAGCAAAACACTAAGAAGGTAGGTAAAAACAGTAAGTATCCCCAGATAAAAAGAGCATCCCCAGAAGGCTCAGCCGTTCACAATGAGGATGGGTGAATTGCATGAGCAAATAGTCCAACAGTTTAAGAACAATGTTTGTCAAAGTACAATTGCAACAAACTTATGGATTTCATCATCTACAGTCCATAAAATCATCAAAAAATTCAGAGAATCTGGAAAAATTTCTGCAAGTAAGTGGCAATGCTGAAAACCTCTGTAAAGGATATTACCATGTCAGGAACATTTCAGAAAACTACTGTCAGTTTATACAGTTCATCACTACATCTACAAGTTAAAACTCTATCATGCAAAGTGGAAGCTACATATCAACAATACCCAGAAATACCGGCGGTTTCTCTGGAGCCAAACTCATCTGAGATGGACTGATGCAAAGTGTAAAAGTCTGATGAGTCCACATCGAGACAATGTCAAGACACATTCTACACATGTTACAATGTGGTTTCATTGTCAAAGACTGCAGTTTGAACATTAAATATCTTGTCTTTGTCAAGAATTTAATTGAATATAGTTTGAGAAGGATTTGTAAATCACTGGATTCTGTTTTTCTTTATGTTTTACACAACTTCACTGGAATTGGGGTTTGTAATTAAGGAAATGAGACAAATAAAGAAAATCAACAAATTATCAAAACCCTTATGAATCACAAAATTAACAAATTAGTGAAGAAAATTAAGAACAAAATAACACAAATGAAACCGAAATAAAAAAATAAAGTGATTTGTGTGTTGTATAAAGATTTCAATTAAAGCCTTTCGCACCTGCTTGTACCAATTCCACACAGATACACAGACTTGTCGAGTCATACAATCTCCATTAGGTCAGTTTTTGTTGTCACTATGAAGGCCAAAACATTTTCTTTCAGATCTTTTTATCTCTCAAAAAGCTGCATCATTGCCACAAAGGCCTGTTCTTTAATTTGTCACAGACCTTGATTATGTACAGTTGAGGTCATTAGTTTACACACACTGTGGCTAAACACATTCAACTCAGTATTTCACGCTCCATTTCATTTCAATACATATGCTTCCTTTTCATTTTGTTCGCCCAATTGCCTTATTATGGTTTTAGAATCATAGTAGAGAACTTTTTAATTCCAGCTTTAATTTATCAAAGTCTAAAAGGGTCAAGTTTATAGATGTCTTTAAACAGTCCTTAAAGCTACTGGAAATTTAAATGTCAATGTCTTAACATTTAAGGTGCCCATGACACTTGACTTTTCCATAATTTCTGACTTATCTACCATGTTGTAATGGTGAATTCTCATCTTAAACATGCCAGAAAGTGGAAATGACAAATTCTAACGATCTCCTAGAAATCCTTGTGTTTGCCAAGCCTCACAAGCTCTTAGTTGCAAACTTTAACATCTCTGCCCAGTATGATGTTATAGTGTGTCAGACTCCCTCAGTCACTGAAGCAGTGGCTAAGGGCTAGGCTAGTGTTAGCCTCCAGAGGAATGTAAATATTTACAACAGTAAACTCGGCAGGTGATCGTCAAAGTCTCCAGATGAAGGGAGCAGTATCTGCCATCAGTTTGGCTTTGTGAGCACCAGTCATTAACACAGATGCACAGTCCAGTTGCAATCACTCTGGTGGATGACGTGTCCTGCTACCGTAGGTCTACAGCCGTGTTGGGTATCCCAGGGTGCAGGCAGTTTCATTCATCATCACACAGCAGTTATGTCCAAAAGGTATCAGTTGCCATCTGTAGCCCCGCTCAGCACCGAGCCACACAGCACAGTAACCTGGCTAATAATAGTAATGGTAACATTTGTTCTCTGTTAATTTGTTTCTCAGAAAAATGATCAATTTTCAAGTTACACAAGCTTACACTTAAAATCAGCCCCTATCAAACTTTTATCATTTATGTGGAAAAGAGGGTATACTGAGTGAGGAAATTACACCCCAGAAAATACCTTAAAGTTAACCATCCTGGTTGATAAAAGCAATAATAAAAAGGCATACAGGTAAGGCACTCAGCAGGCAGAGACATGTATTTGAAATTTTATTAATTGCTTTATTGAATAAAGATCAAAATAAGCATGGCAGGGACTGGAGCTGGTGGAAAAACAAAACAAGATTAATAAATGAAAGGGTAAAGTCTAAAGTTTGGTAGAAAACCATTTATTGACAGTAGATTTAAAAAGGCCTCTGGATGGGTTAAAATATTCAATTAAATGTAAAAAAAAAAACAATCCACCAAAACATAAACTAAACCAAAGCCTTGTGTAGATTTTTTTAAAGTCTGTTTTTAACTGTTTCTTAGTTTAGCTGTTTTATTTCAATATTTTAATTGTTTCTGTTTTTAATCCTTTTATGGTCTTGGTTTTATGTCTGACCTGTGTGTTGTCTTTTTATGTCTGAGTGTACAGCACTTTGGTCAGCCATGTTGTTGTTTTTAAAGTGCTCTATGAATAAATAAAGATGACATAAAGATGAGAGAGGCAGATTACACAAGGACTGTCCAGGGGTGAGATCCTGTACCCACAACTCACCGATAGCGCAGCAAACCAACAATCCTCACAGCAAAAGGTGCAGCCTATATTGTGTGTTCATGCATCTACTTACATGCAACAAGTGAAGGGGCCTCACCACTGGTACTTAGCCTCCACACAAGGCAAAAAAAAAAACTGGCATTAACTTAAAACTATAGATGACCAATTCAACAGCAATCACAATAAAAGACAATGTAAAATGTGATGTAACCCAGTTGGCTTTAAGAAACTCAAAAAAAAAAAAAAAAACCCAAAAGCAACCATGGCAGCAATGATAATTATAGAAATAAAGAAACAAAAGCCAGGAAACAAATACAACTACTAATCAAAAACTAAGATAAGGCACAAATTAAGACATTAAGGGGGCACAACTCAATTTTGAAAAGCGGCAAAACAAAGTGGGTGAAACAAATCTTTTTAAAGGGGAAAATAAATCTAAGAATGAATTGAACTAACCTTCAAGGGAAATAATGCATCTAAAAATAAACAAAACTAATTTTTAAAAGGGAAAAATAAATTTAACACTGGGCAATACAGATTGAATGTGAACCTGAAATTGGGCAAAACAGCAGCAGTCCTATGAACCTGGACAAGGCTGTAGAACTGTAGAACTCAAGGTAGCCTTTAGAGACCCCAGTGTTCCCCACCACATTTATGTTCAAAGAAAAACATTGAAGCTACCTAGATAAACTCCTCCTCTGGCCCTGGAAACTCCAAATGAGGTAAATGTATTTCTTTTAGAAAGCGGGCTCCCTGCTTGTAACCTCGTGTGGTTATTCTGAAATAATTTCAGACTATTTTAAATTATGTTGGGTGTAAAGCAAATGTAGAAGTGCCAAAGATTAAAATTAAATTGCTGCAGATGAGCATGCCATGGACACTTTAAATGTATGTCTGTACTGTATATATGAGTCTATTAAACACTTCTATGAGGGTGTAGAGAAAATAAAATGTGTTAATTTAATTTCTGCTTCGTTTTGTAAGAGCCTCTTTGTAAATATGAGGTGTTGTAACTATTCACTTTCTATCTGAAAATACTGATTAGCTGAACCGTAGGTCATTTTCCTCAAACTTAGATGAAAGGCTACTGTCAACACAACATAAAGTGGTTTTCATGGACAGTTTTCTATAAAGAACTTGTGAGGTATACTGGCATATGCTTATGGGGGTGGGGCTGAATTAAGCTTTAATATGATTGGTTGTAACATGGCATGTTTTAAATGTAAATTTGATCAAGTGATTAAGAGGCCCACTGCACACATGTGCTATGGCAACTGTGCATACGTGCTAGTGCTTCCTAAACTCCCAACTGCAGGTGATGATTTTAAAACCTTTTGATTTTTTTTTTTTTTAGCATGTTGGCAATTTAAAACATTTCGAACCTCCATGTTATCAAAGCTGATAAACTAAAGAGCTACTTTTGACGTTCTAGTTGTAGGTTCTCAGTGGTTTTACAGACGTCTCTTATACAGTATCATTGTATTCTATGGGACAATGCTGTTTGAGCCAGAGTGTAGTAGCAGCACATGGCCACTTGGAGAATCAGCCTCAAATTTTAGAGGCTGTCTGGATCCCAGTTCTTATGATAATTCCATGGGTAGGACTAAAGAATTTCAGCTTAAATCGGACTGTTTATAACTTGTGCTTTCTGAATGGCTCGTCTTTCCTGTTCCTTCTTTATCATGTTTTGAGGGGTTTTTTTGGGACTCACAGTACTAAGCAACTTCATTATTTCATAGCTTATACACTCACTGACCACTTCATTAGGCACGCCTCACTAGTACTGGTTGGACATCCTACCTATCACAAGATGATACACTGTGGTCATAAAGGGATGGACATGACCAACAGCAAATACACATCATATAGGCTGTCACATTTAAACAATGCCTTCTATTGACCACTTTTTCTGAGTCCATGTGAATTGTAGCCTTAGTTTCTTGTTCTTAACTAACAGGAGTGTCACCATGTGTGATCTCCTGGTTTGACATGTTGTACGTCCCTCGATGATCTTCTGCATTACTCAGTTGTAACCAGTGGTCATTTGAGTTACCGCTGTCTTTCCATCAGCTCAAACTAGTCTGACCATTCTTCTCTGACCTCTGGCATCAACAAGGTAGAGAGCTGTTGCTCACTGGATATTTTCTCTTTTGCAGACTATTGTCTGTGAACCGTTGAGATGCTTGTGTGTGAAAGTCCCAGTAGATCAGCAGTTTGTGCAAGCTCATCTGGCACCAACAACCATGCCACGTACAAAGTTGTGAAAATCACCTTAAATCCCCATTCTCATGCTCACTCTTTTTTTTTATCATGCTCACTTTAAACTTCAGCAGGTTGTCTTGACTGTGTCTACATCCCAAATGCACTGAACTGCTTCCATGTGATTGGATGATTAGATATTTCATGTTAATAAGTGTACCTATTAAAGTGGCCAGTGAGTGTTTTTACACTATAAACTTTATATAAACCTCAGTACTCCCAAAGATGGATTTTTACAGTATGGGACCTTTAAAGAAATGAAAGTCAGCAGTCTATAAGGTTCACATTGGCTGATTGTTTTTACTGGGATTTAGTTAGAGTCATGCTTATAGACCTTTGTTAGACCCAGTTTTTTGTGTGACACCACGGGGAAAAACTAAGGAATTCAACCAAGGCACTAGAAAAAACATTATAGATTTCTACCAGTCTGGGAACAAAAGTGGTTCATGAGCTTTGGAAGGTTTTATGTACATCTGTACAAACAACAGTGTATAAACAACACCAGACCACACAGCGATAGAATCATTCAGAATAGAGAGGTGCACTGACTCCCAGAGATAAACAGATTTTCAGTGTGACAAGAGCATCCCAAGACAACAGACTTGAAATGGCAAAGATGTTAGAGGTAACTGGTACAAAAAATAAATCTGAGAGAATTGCTGCATTGTCAAAACCTGAAAGGCTATTCCCCAAGGAGGAAAACTCAACTCCAGAACCTACCAGTGTAAAAAAAGATACAGTTTGTCACCGTGACAAGGATCTGACCTTTGGAAAGAATGTTCACAGGTCAGATGGGACAAAATAAAATCGGTTGGCCATTATGATCAACATTATGGATGGAGCAAGAAGGCAGAGGAGCATCAGCTGAAACATGAGAAACAGTCCTGGAGCATCATGTTTTGAGTTTATTTTGCTGCAGAGACGGGTGCAGCAAATAAATGCAGACAAAGTGAAATTTTATCTGAAGATAATCAGCCTGGAAACTAAGGGATCAGTACTAGGTTCAGTTTTCCAATGCTGTGCTAAAGTGTGATTTATCCCTCCATAGGCCCCCATGGGAACTACAGAACACATCAAAACACAACACACAGGGCTTGACTGACTTAGTGGCTTATTGATTATCAAGTCTTCTGCTTGCATTCATGCAACCTAACAGTCAGTGCCCTCTCAGTATATAAGGGTCAAAGGTAATAGAGACAGTGCAGCCTGTGATAATGCCAGGGCCTCTGTCTGCTGGAACAGATTTAGGCATCACAGTCTGGTACACATGAATGCCTGTTACTACTTTATGTCTGCGTACCAAAAGGAAAAGAAGTCATGTGTAGGCACCTGTATTAAAGTCCGGCAAATCTTGGTTTGTGCTGTGTTCTTATTTTGATGCAAAAATCTTGTCTTTCTTTTTCTAACACCATTTTGAATTGGGCATACCTACACACCAACCACTTCTCATTCCCAGCTGGCTGAAATCAGCCCTTTTATCAAATCTTTTGCTGTCACAGGTACAGTAGATGTGCAACGTGCCCTCTGGTATGGATACATGACACATGACCAGGGGTATTCAACTATTGTCACAAAGGGCCGAGACACTGCAGATTTACTTTCAAGACACTCACTAAAGCAGATATTTTCACTGAAGAGCAATCAGTGGGAAGAGATTCAGAAAAATTACCTGAGACCAGTTGGAAAGAAAAAGTGTCTCACCATTTGGAAGCTCAAGCAAGGAAACAAGGAGACTGTGGGCAACACCATATTGGCACCACTGCCTACTCACATGACCAAGGGACTTGCTGGTGTGTGGGTGGAGCTGAGGTAGGTTGAATGACAGGGTGAAGCCTGACACACCTGCCTTTCAACCTATATCCTTAATTTTGTGCAAATATCAACCTCTGGATCATCTTAACAGACAAGTTCTATACAAATTTATTCACTATACAGTGTTCAGAGAGGTGAAAATCCTTTTGTAATCCCAGGCTGTAAAGCATGTTTACTTCTGCTCTCAATTTGGTTCTTTTATGTTGATACTCATTTGACTCACGACTCAGCCATAAAAGTTGCTGCTTGGCCATGACCAAATCCACAAACTCCCATAACGGAGACTGATGGTCATGTCCTGCTTCATAACATGCATTTTTGTGCATATCATGGTGTGTGGTTTTCATCCTATTCAGTGTAATCTTCTGCCTGACCCTTCTTCCTAACCAAGTCACTGAATGCCTAAATTTAATGAAACTGTGTTGAACCATGTTGCCATCTGTCACTGTTCGGAAACGAGACAACTTTTGCATCCTGGGGACACACAAGATGCTGCATCTTGACATCCTGAACCCACACAAAAGGGCAGCAAGTGTGTAAAGATGACAAAATGGCTGAAAATGACACATTGGATATGAGATGTGTTATATATATATATACACAAGATTAAGGGGAATAAATAGTGGCATGGTGAACTGAGAGTCTACAGGATAAATAGCCATGTGAAATACACTGTTTGGAGAAAAGTAATGGGACATCTGATTAACTCAAATAGGTTCATCTTCTTCATCTTCTTTACACACAGTTATTTCTTACTATTTTCTTTTGGACAGAAGTAGTATAAGTAGCAGATATATCTTTTTGCTTTGACCGCTGCGACACATCTTTTATCAGCTTTTCTTCCTGGGCATGGCCAGCCTGACAGACCTGACAGACCCACCAGGCTGGCCACGCCCCCTGCCGTCTGATAGTCTCCCGAGGAGGGAGATATAAATGCTGGATAAGAGACTGTAGAAATGAGGAAACAGGCCAAGCACTTCATCAACTGGGATTGCGGAGCATTCACACTGGGGACTCCTCCTCCAGAGACCAGACCGGCCACGCCTGGAAAGAACAGCTGATAAGCGACACGTCACTGTGGTTGGAGACCGCTTCTGTTAGTCAAAACATGCCAAAGTAAAAAGAAAAATATCCTACTTATACTGTGTCTGTTAGGGTTAGGGCTAACAGACTAGACATCTCTTTATAAATCCATAAGAATCCCTATCATATCTAAGCTGTTTTATTTTGTAATATTATTACGTTTTCATAATAATTTTGTTCATTTCGTTGATTATATTCATTTTTGTTCATTGAGTTACTGTATTCAGTTTGGTCAGTTACATACAACCAGCTTCGATATGGTAAGGGTTCCTATGAATGTTTAAACAGATATCCACCTTTCTCGAGGTCTGAGGTCTGCAGCCTGTGGCTCTGGGGCCACATGTGGCTCTTTAGACCCTCCTCACTGGCTCCTCGGCTTTGCCAAGTGATACAATAAATCAAAATGAATAATATTGGCTCTAAATCAAAATTCTTAGTATCTTAGTATTTAAATGAGTTCCCTAGAAAAGGGTTAATTGTGTCTTCACAGATGTGCAAGTCACCCATGTAGGGCACTAACACACCCCCATACCATCATAGATGCTGGCTTTTGACCTTACTGCTTATAACAATCTGGACGGTCCTTTTCCTGTGCAGCCATCACGACATTCATGATTTCCAAAAACAATTTGAACTGTGGACTCATCAGACCACAGCACACTTTTCCACTTTGACTGAGACTGGGGTTTGGACTATGACATTTTTCCGTTAAAGTCTTACATGCATTGAATGTTGGCATATTGTTAATTTGCTTCAATTTCAACTTTATTGAGTTTTCCTTTTTGTGATGGTACTTTTGCATACCGTAACTTGCTGCAGTAGGTCTGAAACTTTAAACTATCCGAAAGTTACTACGTATTATCCCCTACTAAAATGGCGGTGACTTGAGTAACAACTCTCACGATCCTTTCCAACAGAGTTTCTCTTTCTCTTTTATGTCTTTGGGAAACTCGCTGAGAATATATGTGAAGTGGACTGGGTAAAGGAAGATTAAACCATTCATATACGTTTTACAAGGTACAACAAACTGAAGATGGAAAATGGGATGAAGACGCTGCAGCTCATTAATTTCCAAAGGACAGTAAAAATATTAACAACCTTGTGTAATGGGTATATCTCCTCCCAGCAAAAGAAAAATGCTGCATCACAAACCAGGAGAAAAAACCACCTGCATTTGAGTATGTGATACATTATTACGTCCTATAATTAAACCCATAAATAAAACACCCATTGGCGTACTGAAGCCTTTTCATAGAGATACACTGTGCTGAAGCGGTTTTAATTATGTAGACTTCACCTGAGTAGTTTGTCTGTTTTTCTGTAGCAAACCAACTTCTCTCTGTGATGTTAAGGTTCCTTTAGTGCATCTATGGATAACTACAAGAAAACACTTAGCTCCTTGGTCTTGTTTTGGTATCCTAAGTTTATTCCAAGTTTCTGAGGTAGAAACTGCAGTAATGAGAAGCTGCATATGCTGTCATACAGATGAACTGATTATACAGAGAACAACTGCTGTTTTAACCTGGTGTGCTGCATTGCCAACTGCGTCTCAGCTGAAGTAAAATTGACAGTAATGGTTGTTATTTAAGGTTCATATTCATGTACTAGGCTTGTAATGCGTGAGAGGTTTACAGGGGTTTGTAAAAAAAACACATTTTACTACGGTGATGACAAAAACATCCTGTTAGACAATATTATGACTTGATGTCTCCAAATAGTTATTAACCTTCACAAAACTGTCAAAATAATGATTAACCCTGTCCAAATAGAGTTTCTCTAATTAATAATTCTTCTTTTCCTTTCGGCTGGTCCCTTCAGGGGTCGCCACAGCGAATCATCTGCCTCCATCTCACTCTATCCTCTGCATCTTCTTCTCACACCAACTACTTTCATGTCCTCCTTCACCACATCCATAAATCTCATCTTTGGTCTTCCTCTAGACCTTCTGCCTGGCAGTTCCAACCT
>JAQQAE010023385.1:0-10050 GCA_029823295.1 Pseudamia nigra
GGTGGGAGTAGGTTTTGCAGGTTGGTGGACAGAGAAGAACCTGTGATATGAATCCTTTGAGGCTGCATTTCAAAAAAGTGAACTCTCCAGAAATGGGAGATGAATATGAAACAAAAACATCGGTTCTCTTTGGAGGAGAATCTCCTCCCCTGGCAGGTAGGTAGAGAAGCAAGAGGCAAAGGTGAGAGAGAGATCTGGTAGAAAACAAAAGAGAAAAGCGCAAGAGAATGAGCAAAGAAAAAAAACTGTGAAACTGGCAGTAGAAGATGACAGATATAAAGAGAGATGAAACACAGCTGCCTTTGATGCGACTGCTCTTCAACTGTGGCAGTTTGGGAGGATGGTGGTTAGTTGTGTATGCATATGCCTCCACATGTGCAGGCATGCACGCCCCTGATTGTACGCAAATATCTGATATAATAAAGTTCACATAGGCGTGAAAGGCATGATTGATGATAAGGCAGCTCCTCATTTTAGTAGGTATGGAGTTAGTTTGCTCATGCTCCAAGAACACAAACACACAGAAACAATCACTCACACTCACACTGAAAAAATCTGCCTCTGGAGGTATAGAGAAACAGGGCCTACAACACATCCAGGGCTCTCCGCTAGACAGAATCCCCTCCCTAAGCCTGGTGACAGAGATGTGCAGTGAACCTACTCTTTCAAACAGCACACCGTCTTTATTCGCCCCAGTTGTACAACACACTCGCACTGTATCAAAGCCAGGACACACGCTGCTGTGTGAAGTGCCATCAACGTACACAGAGACGCACACCTTCTCCTGCTCGTACAGGCTTGCATTCTCTTTATGTCTCTTTTTCCATCTTTCTAACACACATAACTTGGAGAGAACCAAGGTGGGGAGGGGAGAGGAGCTGGCAGCAGTGATGAAAGACAGTGATGAAGGTGCGCTGGTAAAATAACACTATAGACGTCATCTATCTACTGATGGAGAGAACACATCATACAGACACACTGTCTTTTATGTTCAGATTACAGCCAAGCTGTTTATACAGCTGTGATCAGAATTATTTGTCCCAAAGGAGAAATGGGACATTGTTTGAAAATTCTGTCAGATGCAAGGATTCATGAAAAAAAACAGTCTGTGATACACATGTTGGATTAAAACATGTCTAAGATTATTACGAATAAACACAAAAGCACTCAAAACATATAGCAATCAGAGATAGAGTCACATCAATTTCATTTACATGTTTTATTGCTGTGACCTTTGACCCTTCAACTTTGGCGGCCATAGTTGTTGACACTAAACACATGTGGGATAGTAGAATCAAATCAGATGAGCTTCAACTTAAATTTTATTATCAATTTTTTATCCCATGTTAACATTTTAGAAAGTTTCCTGAATGTGGCCTTTGTCCCAGAAAGTCCAAAATTCAACAAAATGTTGACTTTTTAAATCTACAGTATTTAGCATGCTATCTAGATTGGAAGAAAAAAAAATGGACAACTTGTTGGACAAATACTGGTAAAACACTAACTTCCCTGGAAGAGGCAACTATCTAATAACTAGGCAGACCCTTGTGTGAATTCTTCAGAATAATTCACAAAAAGACAGAACCACCAGGTCTCTCTGAAGATGTTTGCACTGAATTGGTCTTTTCTGAACTTAAAGTTTTAATGGAAGACAGTTGTGAGTTCTCTTCATTGTGGTGGGCTTTGAGGTTATCGCACACTGGGATATCAAAGCCAGACTGAAGTTTGTCTGTGAACATCTGAAACTTGGAAAGGACTCTCAGTTCCCACCGTAGTTAAACACTGAGTTGAGAGCATAATGCTCCGGGTCTGTTTGCTACTTCAAGCACAGAGAACTGTGTTCAAATGGATGAAGTCAAGCAGAAAAAAAAATATGTTGACATTTTGAAGGATAATGTCGAGAAACATGCTACCAGTCTGGCTTTAGTGAGGACTGGGTCTTCCAGTGAAACTTGAAGCACATGTCCATGTTGAAGAACACCAAAGCTGAGGTCCAGGAAGATCTCAAATCTACTGAGAGTCAGCTGTGTGCAGGATAACAAGCAAACTCTTTATCCATACTCCCAACAGTTGTGTCCAACAGTCGCAAGCAACGCTAACATTAATTCTTGTTTTGCTTTTATCCCTATCGCATCTTTTCTTTACCACTAATGCCGTTTTTCCATTAGTACCTACTCGGCTCGACTCAGCTCGCTTTGGGAGCATTCCAGGTACTTTTTTAGTACCTGCTCAGCCGGGGTTCCAAGCAAGCTGAGTCGAAGAGTGAACGTGACGTAAGCAGACTACAGGCCACTGATTGGCTAGGGCGTGGCGTCACTGGACGCGTCTCGAGAGAGTCTCCCACTCAACAAAGAACTGCGCCATTTCAAAAAACATAGCAAGAGCAACCATATATCACTACTTGTATTAATCGACAATGGCAATGTGTAAATCCACACCGTGTCCAACGACGAGGTCCGACAGCAGAGTTTCGGGGCGCAACTACGCCTATGACTACACAGATAGTACTTGCTTGTAATGGAAAAGCAACCGAGTAGAGTAGAACCGAGCTGAGTCGAGCCGAGTAGGTACTAATGGAAAAGCGGCATAAGTGTAGTTTCCAACTGAGAGAGGTTATTGGTGACCGTCATGGTTGTTTCGAAGAGCTTTACCCATTGTGTGTTGTGTTCCTCTCAGAGATGTCCCACCTTTTGTGTCCCCATTGTAGGATGCTAATTATTTCAATTCAATTCAATTCAATCTTTATTTGTATAGCGCCAATCGCAATTGGCAATTATCTCTAGGCGCTTCACAATTCAAGGCCAAGACCTCATGATTATGCAGAGACTAAACCCGACAGAACCACCAAGAGCAAGCCAAAGGCAGTATTAATTAAATATCCAGCAGTAGATAGTCTCTGCACCACACCAAAATTTCAATTCAATTTTATTTGTATAGTGCCAATCATAATTGCCGATTATCTGGAGGTGTTTCACAATTTGAGGCTGAGACCCCATGACTATACAGATAGACAATCGTTTGCATTCACCACTATGGACAATTTAGAGTAGTCAATTCACCTAGTGCATTGGCTTCAGCTTCCTCCCACCTAGGAAGCTGGAGAACCCACGCAGACACGGGGAGAACATGCAAAGTCCACCAGAAGGGCCCTGCCACCCAGCGTTGGGATTGTCATTATATCATGTTATAATGAATGTTGTACCTGCATTGTGTTGACAACTTTTGAATGTTTTAAATGCAAAATTACCCATTAAACTGTATGACCCTGTAGAAAATGCATAGTAAGCATCAAGCAACAATGGAGAAAATTCCATGGAGTAGTAACAGAGTGCAGAGCTTATTAATCATATCAATATCCCAAATGCATTGAAAATGACCTGTGATATCTTGCCATATCAAAGGTCTTTGCAGCTGAGGTTTTGGCTGCAATAGCTAAAAACATGCCTCATGATGTCAGATGTTGTCACTGACCCTTATAATTTCACAAATTCAGATTTATTGCAGACCATTATGGATTGCAACCGTGCATATCGACTGAGATGTTTGCATTTTTGTTTTGTATAAAGAAATGTGTGGTGGACAATGTCATATAAAACCGAAGGCCAGGCTTGTTCTCTCTGGGACAATACAGAGGAGCAAAGCAAATAATAGAGAGAACGGGCCTCTGGGCTGCCACCCATTTTATATGGCATCTTGCTGCACACTCACTCTGTTGAATAAATAAAACACACATAGCGCACCTAAGCAAAAGCACACAGTTAAACACACAAAGACCGACTTGGAATCTGTCAAGTGCGAACAAACTGATGACAAGACGGCGACAGATGGATTCACTGAGGAGAGACGAGCTACGCATTCAACTCAATTAGCAACGTGCTGCTGCATGACGCCGATGGGATATGGAATCTTACCATGACTGGCAACCTGTCAATCGAGCAACAGAGCCGCAAAACAAGCATCATGGAAGACGCAATGAATTAAATTTAATAAACCAATAAATTAATTAATTTATGAATAAATGGTATAATCCCATGGAGTGGCAGCTCTGCATCAAGGAACTGGGCATAATGTGACCAGGGAGCCTAAATATCCCCAGGCAGATACACTAACAAAGAATAAACTGGCAGCAAGGGGAAGAAGAGGAGGGCGAGGTGGAGGAAAAAGAAAAGAGAGAGAAGAACAATGGCTGCTTCTCTCCCCACTTGCTCTCTCTCTCTCTTTCTGTCTTTCTCTCTCTCTACCACAACATTCACAAGCTCTGTTCATACATTATCCTGCCACGGAACCTAATGAGCCAGGCATCCCCACCCTGACACTTACGCTTGGCTAGGCAACCCTTATTACAGTGTGAAGGTGCATTCACTCACACAGACAAACACACACATCCACAGTGAGCACTTTGAACTGACCGTCGCAGGTCAGAACAGCTACTGTATATGTGATGTGGAACAACACAAACATGATTTGTTTGTGATGTAAAGAAGGTCATTGTATTAACATGTCTGTATTTTCAAGATAAATTGTCTTAACAGTTTATAGAATTTTCTGTCAGTCTGAAGCATGTCAAGATCCCAGCTCCTAAAAGTTGCACATAAAGCAGCATGGAGGCTGCAGTTGAATACTGGGTCAGGCACCATGTGCCTTTTTGAATAGTTGCTTATTTCGCTCCCATTACTATTCATGACTGCAGACAAAATTGCTCTTTCTGCTGCATATTAGAGCTACAGTATGTTCTTCAAAAAATAACAACAAAAGCAAGTCTATCTTGTCTGGCAACATACCGGTCTGTGCCAAGATGTACCCTGTGGTGCCATGATTGTTTCGCCTGTTCCTGTCTAAAAAGCCTTGCACTTCAAAAGGGCCTCCTACAACTATTTAAGTGGTAAACCAGCAGGGCTGTGGGAGGCCAATCAGCTGCAAGTAGGGGCAACATGGTTACACTGGACACATAAACACCCAAAGTCATGACAGTATGTCAGTGTATGGCTGAGGTGGAAGAAATGCTTTGAAATAAGTAATGACTGACGTGATGGCAAAACATAAAGCATGACATAAAGCACTCGGTTTGAACCTCAAAGTGAAAAAGAATGAGACCAGAAGGAGAAAGACCAATAAGGCAGACTACTGCTTTTTACTTTTAATCTAAGATTAGATGACTGGACTGAAGGTGATGTAATCTAATTCAACTGGCAATCTTTCTGTGAGAAGCAATTTCTGTTGCTCTGCAGCTGATTGCGATTTTCAACCATGTGGGTTGGCGTTTACATTACACTTAGAACAGGAAAACCACAAAGTTCACAGGGCTGCTTAGATCTGACTTAATGTTTTCTCTACTTTTTATAACCTCATAGGTAGCATCCTTACAAATTTTATCATGTGTATCCATTTTCAGTAGCAATGAAATATAATGAATGTCTTTGACACACCACATGTGCATCATGTTTCAGTGGAAAAGATGCTGAAAATGACATCACAAGAGGACATGTACAGAAGAAGTAGCTAAAGCTTTGTTACTGATTATCTGGCACATACAAGCATTTCTCTATAATGATCATGATCTATAATGAAAAATGATTTGGTTTCAAATAACAATTACCTTTGAAACCCCTATAGGTGTTGCACATGTTTCTGCAGTGAACCTGGCTATCAGAACGACACCTAAGTGATCATCATGTTTTGAAAATGTTATAAAGATAAGATGTGACATATTTCACTGGTAGTGCATAGTAGACACTTAACTAATTCCCTCATGTGCTGTGCTCAGCTACAAGATACCTGGGTAGGCAGCAGCGGCTCTGTAAATACAGGGAACAGCCCAGAGACAAGCTTCTTTTTCCTGTAGGTCTCATTTAACTGGCTCATTAATAGTACCACATAAAAAACATATTGTCTTGACTTTTTTAAATGTGTCAACTTCACAACATAATCCAGAGCTTGTGCATGAACAAAGGAAAAGATGTTTTTATAAGTGCTTGTCTAGCAATGTGTACGTACACTTTGTATTTTGTATGTGTTGCGTATTTGTGTGCGTAGATGTAAACTCAGTATTCTAGGTCACAGTGGCTGCAATCTCACAGGAGGTTTAACCTTGGTAAATCCACTATTAGGTGTTGTGAGAATGATGATGTGAGCAGTAGATCCTCCCCGATGGTTTCACTTTCTAAGAGCCTTCAGCAGGTCACAAATAGAGAAGCTGTGGGGGTATTACAAGGTCAAAGGTTGGCTAACTCTCAATATGATGACAATTCCAAGCTGGCATTTTCATTTCCTGAGGAGACTGATTCCCTGTGGCAGCAGTGGCCAAAGATGTTTACTTATTTTTGCTCGAATAAATTATTTTTTTCAAGATAGAGACAGTGCACGAAACACAAAAACTGCCACACACTGCCTTTCCATTCACAGTCACATTTCTTTCCATTCAAAACTCTAATCAATATGGCTTTACTCTCTCTACACATGCATGAAATCACACCATTCCTATCATGTATAAATGTGCCTTCTCTCACATTTTTGGTCCCTTTCATTTTGTCCTTCAAACGTCTTCAGAGGTGCGGCCGTGCAGCTAACCAGTGGGAGTAGCTGATGTTTTTAATGGCACAGGGTTTGTCTCCTGGTGGTGAGATAAACATGGGGAAGAGATTAAAACCCCAGGCTTTCTTCTACAATCTCCAGCCTTCATCCTGCTTCCCCTTGCAGTGGTCATGCAGGGCCGTCTCAGTAGAGTCTAATTCAAAACCAAACGTACTCGGCCTATTGGGCACACAAGAGCCTAAAAAACACATAAGGCTGCAACAATGTTGATAGTGGTGCAGATGACAGCAATGGGCAATACACAGACAACTGCCAATGGGAAACTGTCAAGTACATTCTGCTGGGCTAACTGCAGAAGAAAATACCACAGAAACTACCCATTTACCTTATTTATGTTGATCTTGAGGTGAGTGTGTTGGGTCATTTCAGTGTATCCTATTAACTTGTTGGACTGTATTTTTCCATCACAGTCTCACAAGGTGAAAGCTGAAAGAAGACAACTTTCACACCAAAAGATGACTCACACCAAACATTTATTTTGAACAGTTAGCAGAGTATCACGTCACTCACACTATTTGTGCTAACACAGAGCTTGTCCTAGCTCAGCACTCTCTGAGTCAGGATTTTGCTAAGTCAACACTCAACATTCCCTGTTACTTTTATCATGTATTGTAGAGGTGTAACGGTACATACAGAGGCATACTGACTTTGCTCATGGCACATATTGAGTAAGGGACAGGAAGTGTAACTGCCTTAGACTACGAAAGCCATGTGGTTTCGGAAACAAATTCAGCCAGCCTCTGGCTAACAGACATCATGGCCAGTGATAGTGCTGACGAAAGCCACCTTCCCCCACAAGGGCCATTTGGCCTGAGCAGCACGACTCTCCTGCTGGTTTGCACACATATTGGCTCAGCTTCAAACACTTTGAGGCATGGATAGGTCAATTTGTGGCTTATGTTTGAGTTATTTTTGGTCTCATACAAACCTGGATTTCTCCATTATGTAATCAACAATTTTTGGGGCGTATTCACACTTGTAGCTCGTTTGCTTTGTTCCGATTCAGTGGATAAAATGATACATTTGTTGTAATTGTCCTTTGGGTCATTTGTGTTCATTAGGTGCGCAAACAAACTCTTCTCTCATTGGTCCAGAATCATCTCTGGAAGGAGGAAGAGTTTACTCTTTATTCTTGCCCCGTGGAAAAAATAACAACTGTGTATCATCAGCTGCTGGAGTGGTTAGTTTTTTGTGTGGTTTTCTGGTGCATCTGATGAGACGATGCATCTGATGCATCTGGTGAAACAAATACATGCCACCATACAGAACCGCAGGGCTCTGAGAGGTGCGCATAACCACATACACACGCTACATTAGGCACAACGCATCAGGTAAACTTCGCTAGATCACGCCTATCTTGCCAACTCTTCCTTGTTTTCCTCCTCTTCTTCTGCTGCTGTTTCTTCTTCTGTTGTTTTGAGTGATAGTTGGCAACTGAGTGCATTATTACCCCCGCTACTCCTTTGTCAACCACAGTTTTAAGTCAGTTGTGTCGGTTTCTGACTCGATTCTGTTCTCATCGCAAACGAACAGCTACAGGGATCGAATGGAAGTGAGCCGAGACCACCCTTTTTATGCAATCTTGGCTCGCTTGTTGTGTTCTGAATCCGGGAGCGATTACTGTGTTCACACATGCACAATCAAACCGGTTTTTGGGGTTAAATGCTCCCTGTTCCGGAACTACTGCCCCAAAGGATCCAGGTGTGAATACATCCTAAGTTTAACTGTGCTTCCTCCATGCAAAGGCTGCAGGACAAGAGTTTTACAGTATATAGCATATGTGTCATGCAACCATACTAATTTTTCTGTGCGATCAACTGTTGCATTCAATCCTGTGTGGGAACACTTTGGCTTCCCAGTAAAATATGTAAAGGGACAAAGAAGTGGATAAGACAATAGCAGCGTGCCGGCATTTATCAGTAGAGATCAGCTGTGCTTTTAGCAGTACGGTGAATTTGATAACTCATTTGAAACAGCACAGCACAAATGCGAATATCATTGCAGCACGAAAAAAAACTACCACAGTGCAAATGCAGATTCCAACGGCATTAAACAGCCTCTCCTGGGCTCTTCAGACTGTGCCAAACAAATTATATATTATTAATTTCTTTTTTTCCTTTCATATGATGTTGCCTGTTCCTGTGGTTCAGTAGGTAGAGCAGGTTGTGCATGAACCAAAGGGTTAGCAGTTCAATCCCCAGCTTCTCATGTCCACAGGCTGAAGTGTCCTTGAGCAAGGCACTGAACCCCACATTGCTCCCTGTGAGTGTCACTGGTGTATGAATGGGTGAATGGAAAGCAGTGTAAAGCGCGTTGAGTTCCATAGGGAAGAAAAGTGCTATGTAAGTGCAAGACCATTCATCATTAAAAAGACAAGATTTAAACTGTCAAATATATTATTTCATATTTATTGATTTTTTAAAAATTGTATTCATTTTTGTTGTGAGAATCTTATATTAGTTGGGCAATTTACAGCAGTTTGCAGTTTTTTTGTTTCATTTTAAATAGATAAGGAGTTTTATGTTTGGCATTTCATTCCCTTACTCTACTGAAAATTACCTTAAAACCTAGGTATGTACCGAACCATGATTTTTAGCGTACCGTTATACCGCTAGTATATTGCCATGGAGTAACTGTGACCACACAATTTCCTCTGGGATTAATGAAGTATTTCTGATTCTGATAAAGACTGTATAACACAATATAATTAGCTCGATGGTACAGATAATAGGACATAGCAAACCGTGGAGTTTGGCTAATGCCCATATTTACTGATAAAGAAACCGACTTCTTAGACATTCCTGCTTGGGACACTGAAATATATTTCAGTTGTCATGAAATCTTAAAAAAATCTCTAATTTTGTATTTGGTATCAGTGCATTCTAAAACCTCCCTTGCCACATGGTCAGGTTGCTGCAGTACCAGCAGCTGACTGTGATCCAGCTAATTTTAAAGGTGTGTTCACACATACCTTCCTTGGTCTACACTTTCCAGTTTAATCATGTCAAACTTAAAGCTGTGAAACCTGCCTCAGACTGCAGTGTGAACCAAACAGCTAGTCTATGGTCTGACCATAGACACTATTGCCGCTTCTCCATTAGTACCTACTCGATTTGACTTGGCTCGACTCAGCTCGCTTTGGGAGCGTTTCCATTAGTACCTGGTACTTAGTACCAGGTACTTTTTTAGTACCTGCTCAGCCGGGGTTCCAAGCGAGCTGAGTCGAGTAGAGAACGTGACGTAAGCAGACTGCAGGCCACTGATTGGCTATGGCGTGGCGTCACTGGACGCGTCTCGAGAGTCTCCCACACAACAGGGAACTGCGCCATTTCTAAAAACATAGCAAGAGTGATTGTATATTTTTATCATCGCTACTTGTATCAATCGACAATGGCAACGTGTAAATCCACACCGTGTCCAACGACGAGGTCCAGACGTTTGTGTCTGGTGACTGAGACA
>JAQQAE010023386.1:0-10050 GCA_029823295.1 Pseudamia nigra
AAAGGCCCCACCACCTGGTGTTGGGATCGAACCCAGGACCTTCTAGCTGTGAGGCACGAGTGCTACCCACTGCACCATGTCCATTTAGTGCACAACAGCGCTCTACTGAATGTTAAAACCATAGTGTGAAGAATTTAGGAAGATGTTTTGGGACATGTTTCAATTAGTTATTTGAATTAATTTGCTGTTGATTTTTTTGTCATTTTAAAATCACAGGGAGTATGTCAGCTTCCAGGGAGTGCAATACATCAAATAAAACTTTAATACCATTTGCCATATATAATGAGATGACATGTATTTAGTTTGTTGAAATTCATCATACCAAAAGTACTTCAACCCTACAGTTTAAACTCCAAAAAGAACTACTGCTGGACTCCTGAAGTGTCCTGTTACCTGTTAGAGCACATCTGAAAGTGGATCTTTTTTGCTTTTGTAATAATCAAAAACTTAAACTATACTCACTATACCAAGCAATATTTGTAGGCATCCAAAGAAGAAATTATACTGAACGCTTTCTACCAACATGGAACAGATGCTGATGAGATTCACAACTGTTTAGAGCTACTTAACAAAAATGAATTAGTTTGGAAACTGGGACATTGGTTCCCAAATGGATACAACAAAAACTGTTGATTTTAAGTGCAACCCTTTTCAGCTACTCATATGTTACAGATTACAGAGTGAGGATGGAGACAGTAGCAATGTAGAAGTCTGAGAAATGAGAACAACAAGAAAAAAAAATTCCTGACACACATCTGCAACCGTGTGGTGATGATTTCCTGTCTACGAACGATTACAAAGTTGTACTAATGAGAGTGAACGGGGTGACAGAAATGCCAGAAATTGTCTGAAAAGTGGAAAAATGTCCAAAATTTATCAAAGTCAACTGTGCATTGAGCATGATCTTGCATTAATGACACATCCTCGATTACAATGGTTTCATCAAAACCTGTTCACTGAATGTCATTGAAGCTTTAAAAGTCCTAACAGAATTGGTTAAAAAAATAACAAATTTGGTAGAAAAAGAACAAATGTGGTGAGAAAAAAATGGTTTTACTCCATCAACAAGTCTGTAGTGGATAAAATGGCTCAGTACTGTATATCACTACAAATGTTCCATTTCATTGTTTAATTACCTGTAACAACTGATTATGGCTGGCCTGGCACGTCTATGTTTTTGCCACTGGGTCTGTATTATTTATTTATTTTTATTTATTTTATTTGTGGGAAATTCATGGGCACAGTGCATTTTTATTGCAGGGGAAACTGGAGTACCCAAAGAAAACCTATGTAGGCACTGGGAAACCATGCAAAGTCCACATAGAAAAGCTCTGTGCTAACCCCAGGATTCGAACCCAGAACCTTGTTGCTGTGAGGTGTGTGTGCACCACTGTACTGCCCATCATGTCAGTTAATTTGAACTCTTCAGGAAAATCTGATACTGCTTTGAAGGGGCTTAGATAGACTAAAAGTTGATGCTTAATGCATTACATTTTTATTTCAGCCATAGTTTAGTTACACTAAATATCAAAACAGGTTTTATACAGACAAAATTCACTGGACTGCCAGAATTAATTCAACATATTTTCAATAGCACTGACATTTGCTGCTAAAGTGATACTAATTTGCTTGGTGTCCTCTTTCACTCAACAAAGGCAGGGATATAATCTACCTCTGTCATTTTCCACTGTCCGTACCTTATCTACCCATTATCTGTTCATTAATAATCCAGATCCCCCACTTATGTACAGACACATACCTCCTTCATTGTCCTTGCCATCAGTGCAGAGTGTCTCCATGGCTACGTGACATCCGGCTCCTCTCCATCCTGATTGGCAGATGCAGTGCCAGCCGCTGGCCTCAAGAGTGCATCGTCCGTTGTTGTTGCAGAGGCCTGGACAACCCTCTGGGCACAGGAAAAAGCATACAAATTCAGAAGTTACAGCAGTGTGAGTGAGTGGGATGGGGTCAGTGCTGGCCATCAGGGTGTAAACAGGCTTTAACCAACATAAAGTTTTGAAGGAAGGTGTCATAGTTTTGCACTGGAGCTCTGACAGAGGAAGCTAATCAATATCTTTATATCAGAGTGCTTTCATGCCAAAAATGTAACAAATATTTTTCAGGTCAGCTTGGAAAAGCCTCCAAGGCACTACTTTCACTCAAAAAACAAAACTTGCTTTTGGCATGGAAGTTTTTGCAATGCAAAGGCAACACATGTCAGCAGAACAAATGTCAACTGTCAGCAGCTTCAGTCCAGAAACAGCCTTCAGAAACCAAAAGTGGTTAAATCCTGGTGTGTGGACAAGGCCTTTAGCCCTGTGTAAAGCACCTCTCTCCAACAAATGGACTGACATACTGAAAGACAGAGCCAGAGACAACTAAGACAAATCAATACATTAACCCACATGTGAGAGACACAGACTGACAGACAGACAGACAGTCAGCCCTTGGTGAAATGCACTGATGTAGTTTCACATGAACCACTAAGACTCCCTACAGCCAAAATGGCAACTGAAAATGTGTCTTATTTTTTTCATCTGTAAGAAAAGAAAATAGATGTTATTGGGGATGGAAGACGGGATATCGACAAAGAAAATAAAGAAGAAAGAAAACAGTGAAAGCGAAACATTTCAAGGGTGTTAAATTTTACTTGTGAAGACCAAGATCAGAGAAATTGAAAACCCAGAAAGGTGTAACTTCTTCTCAAAAGGAAGCTTTTAGTTGTTTTTTTTCCTCTTTTGCTTTTGATGCATGAATACCTTTGGCCTTGTATTCAGTGAAAGAGACATTATTATAGGTTAAAATCCATGTGAAAACACAACAGGTAGACAGATACACAGTACACAAAGTATAGGGAGGACAGGGTGGTTTGGACTGCATGCCTCCGAAAGCTATACTTTATGCCTCTGCTTAACATTCCTTGATCACAGAAAAGACAGTGAGGCTGGCTGATTTAAAAACAGTGAGTATCTGAACCAAGCAAAGCCCAGCTGGAGAGACAGAATGAGGGACAGAGGTACAGATAGAGAGCAGGGGGAAAAAAAACAGAGAGGAAGGCAGACGGAGAGAGACAGAGGGAGAGCAGCTGGCTCAATTAACACAGACATATATATCAGGCTTCTGGATGCAAGACAAAAGAGGAGTCACACACCTTAGGTTTACATATAAGTGTGTGTTTGCGTGCATTTCCGACTACTGTGTGTATGTGCTTGCGTGCATTGTCATCTGTGTCATCATGTTTTTTTGTGTGACTGAACCAGAGACAGGGACAGAAATAATGTAACCAGAAATAACAAAGTACAAAAGAATAAGTGAATAAATATGTGGACACACCAAGCTTTGAAAAAGACAGAAAGACAGAGGAGGAGAGACAGTCAGAAGGACAGGGAAATTGAAATGGAATAAAAGATTATAAAGTAAAATGTGAAATGGTTATATTTTGGGACAGTAAGGCCTTTAATCAAGTCTTTGGGATGAATTACCTTTATATCCTGAGAATAGGAGAGGGCACGGGGAAGAGAGGGAGGAAAATTAGGGAAAAAACATAAATTGAAACAAAAGCAGCACTGCCAAATATATTCTGTTGATGGACAGATAAATGGACATGGCAGCGAAAAAGAGGTAGAGGACAGGAAAGAAGAGCTGGGATCACGGGAGTACAGTTAACAGGGGAGCAAAAATAGGAAACAGAAGCTGGAAAGACACAGCAGTAGAATCACAACCAAGTGGAAGAAAAAAAAAACAAATTATATTTTATGTATAAAAATATCCAAAAAAGCTTGTCATAACCAAGTAGACAGATAATTTTCCAGTATATGAAGTAGAATCTCAATGTAAAACAAAGCAGCGGTACATAGTAGTAAGCCAGCTGCTGTTTGTGTTGAAGTAATGACCATCACATGAGTAGACATTTGGTCCCTTCAGGCAGGATCAAAACAAACCACCACAGCTGAATGTTGATGCTGACCCCAAACATCCGTCTAAAGTGGTTTCACTGTGTTGTGAAACTGCAGGAGGTGACTGGCTGAGT
This sequence comes from Pseudamia nigra, assembly GCA_029823295.1. Classification (NCBI taxonomy): domain Eukaryota; kingdom Metazoa; phylum Chordata; class Actinopteri; order Kurtiformes; family Apogonidae; genus Pseudamia; species Pseudamia nigra. The sequence goes on from JAQQAE010023386.1 coordinate 4,031, forward strand.
GTCCTAACTGTATATTGGTTTACATGTGACACACATTCAATTAATGTATACATTTAATTAGTTTAATCTTGCTTTGACTTTTGCTCAACTTAAAACTATTTTCACACAGCTTGTAAATAGTTCTGAAGTGATACTGATAAACCTGACAGTAACAATTGTCTGAAGAACAGTCTACAAAATATCTTTGAAAGGTTCAGAACCAATAGTAGATGGACAGGTTTGTTTTTCAGAGCGTTCCAAGACACTACTCTCCCGAAATACTCGCAAGGAACATTCAAACATTGCAGAAACATGATGGAGCTGTGGCATCATGACAAGAGACACAGCTGCATTTCTAATTCTTACATCCAGGGTAAAAGGACTTTATGCTAAACTTTATTTATTTGGTTGCAATCGTGCTGCAGTTGACTGGTTGAGTGGATACATATTTTTGCAAACTGTACCGTTGAGTCATCTCATCCAAATGAAACTCGTCTTTGTTTATAGCTCCATACAATCCACGTGACTTTATTGCACACAAGTAGATATACAATATGTACTGTATGCCTGTTGTATGTCCATGTGCTTCACTCCATCTTAGAGGACATGAGACTACTTTGGTTTATTTTATTTGTAGTTTAGCTACAATATGACACTGCAATAAAACTTGTTATTGACTTGGCTTATGAGAAAAAAAATTATATTGTTTCACATTGTCACCAGAAGGGGATGTTATTCGTTGACATCATGTGGTATGCAAATTGTATGCAAATAACATTTGTATTCATGTACGCTAACTGGCATTCATCAGTTTGATTATTTACATTGCCTACAAGTATGATACTATTTTCTTTAATATAAATGTAGCAGACTAGTAGCATCCTGATAGCTGGGATGATGAACAAATTTGTTTTTTCACTTTATCTACCATGTTTTATTATAGTCAGTGCTTGAAAATAATGCATGGAACTATAAGAACCAAAAACCAGACTGCTGCAAACTTTTAAAGCTGATTCCCCGAGTGGCCATTCATTGGTACTACACTCTGGCCCAGAAAGCATTTTACCCATAGACCACAATGATAAAAGAGATTTCTGTAAAACTGCTGATAGGACACCTCCAGCAGTAAAAAAGGTCGGAAATAACTCTTTATATTATCAGTTTTTATAACACGGAGATTTGAAATGTTTTGAATAACCAAAACACACAAAAAATAGGTTGAGTGTACAGCCTGAGGGGCCATTGGACAAGTGGAAAAGCGCGGGAGGATGCGCAGCGGTCATGAGCCACCTGTGCAGTAGGATGTATAATGAGGAAATAATGTGGAAGTAAAAGAAAATGTCCACTCCATCACCAGTGAGCGGCTTTCCTTAGGGAATCAGCTTGTGCTGGCTTCACAGATACCGTAGACTAGCTGCATCATCATACCTCATCCCCCACTTGTGATAAAGTGAAATAAAATTCACCTTTCTGATAAGTTCAAGTGAAAAACAAATTTTATTACAGTGTCGTATCTTACCTGAAATACAATAAAATCATTCAACAATTCAACATTAATTGTATTACGCCCTCTTTAAACATGCATAATAATCACTTCTAAGCCTGTCCATAATACTCCTGTGCAGGATCATGGCATTATCTTGTCTTGTCATGGACAAATCTGTTGTTAAAAGTATATTCAAACATTCTTAGTAGCAGTTCCCCTACTGACTGTTTTAATAAGACAACATTAATGCCTACAGATGGGCATGTTTGAATGTGTTGAATGATACATCAGTTCTGCTTTACTGGTGCTTTGCTTGTCCCACCTTCTGTCTAATAGATGATGGCAAGGCTTCCCACTGCTGATCAGCCCTTTATGATCTGACTTTAGGGAAAATTTAGGCTCACACTGTGATGTGTCGCTGTAGTTTTGGGGTCGACTGGCCTTTCACACTGTATTTCCTCTGAATAACTTGTGGTCCTTATCTATTATTATCCATTGTACAGAGACTGAGGCTTACAATCACCTAAAATGTTTTAATACTCTTACAGTGAAAAGTATTTGCGGCTATGTAAACATCCTGTCAAAAACAATGATCTGATTGACATCTTTAGCACAGGAACTGTATGAGTCAGATTAAACTTGTTTAAATCCATTCTCATATGTGTGGGTGGGAAACTGTGCATAAAGACATAACAGGGACAAGAGAAAAAGCAGTTCAGATGGCTTAGAGGAAAACTTCTCCTACTGCTGAACCACAGTTTCAGGGTAGATAACAGAACACCTTGAATATTATTAAAAACATACACCTTAATGGAACAGTGAATTACATTTTAAAGTTATCAACAGATTCATGGTAACTGCACTAACATCAAGTGCTGAACAGAAACCTGACATATGACCCAGTTAAAGCTTGTCATAGAGTGTACACATTATAAACCTCCCTGTTGAACAGATCTCTTTGAATTTGTCTGGTCTGTATGCAAATCAGCCATATGCTAAGCAAAATAAATAAATAAAAAAATAATAATTATATATATATATATATATACATAAGGCTGAATGTTATAAAAACTATTTTCAAATGTTTAATAAATAAAAATAGGTTTAAATAGCAATAGCTATCTGCAAAGTCACACATGACTTACATTTGTGTGTTTGGGTAATCTTTACAGTCTGTTCCCACCCCCCTCTAACCCATATGGTAAATGTCCTGCGGTTGCTCTGACTGGATTAGTTAAATACTAAAAACGTGTTATGCTCTCTTTAGACTCTCGAGTCGTCTGCCATTATCACATGGCCTGATTGAACTTGCTTACTGGTGTAGTTCTACTCATAAAGATTTCTATGAGGCAGAAATGGATATGTTTAGACTTTCTCCACATCTGGGTGGAATGTGTGTCAAATCATCTCTTGAGCTTTCAGATTTCAGTCTTCAGTGGTTTTGTATGAGAGCTGCCTGAGAAGCATAAGGTATAAAATGGGATACAGAGTGGCAAAGTAAAAATCATTGTATTGAAAATGGGTTAAAAATGTCCAGGACCAATTCTGATTTTCATCTTAAAATCATGCTTGACTGACAAGATGGGGTTGGATTTGAGGAGGTGAGAAGGACAACATAAAAAAGGAGGATCAAAAATCTGCAACCAGTGGAGAAAACACAAAGGAAAATTCATTAACACTTATTAAATGCAGCTTCAAAGCAAAATTCCTGCCCCTCCTCCATGGAGATTAAGTTTTTATTTGTATTTTCTGAAAAGCACCCACCTGACAGACAAAGCATAATAAAACCATTGTACTCTGGACAAAGACACTGAAATTCTAAAATGATCAAAGCAACAACAATGCTTGACACTATTAGAGCTGGCAAAAAGCAGTGGAAATGAGGAGCAAAAACAGAACATAGTCTGTAAATGTAAAATGAATAAATAAATCTGTCACTGAAGCAGCAGAGGAGAGCAAAGGATGAAAGGAGAGAAAAAGAAGTGATGAGGACAAGAAGAGAAAAACAAGTACAATACCTTTTACTCTAATATCCGGATTGTGAGCTTTAAGAAGGAAGGAAGGTAGGAAGAGAAAGAGAGTGTTTAGTCCAGAGATACAGACTGTACTTCTAGTGGATTAGCAAAAAAGACTTCATTATGAAGATCAGAGGCCGCATCACAGAAGTCAGACTGAGCTTCATCAGCAGAGTGAATAAAAGAGGCAGACAGAGGTAGAAATTCAATTAGACATGACACAGTTTAGTCAAAGAAGGACAAAATAAAGGGACAGAACTGTATTCATCATCATATTTGTCTCGGACATTAACACTGATCATGGCCAGTCGGGTTACAGGCCCAGACGGCTCATTAAGAGCGTGATATTTTCTTGTTTATTCACATCAAACTGAGCTGGAGGAAATCATGAGTGTCAGTAAAAGCTGAGACGGTTCCCTACTAAAAAGTAAAAGCAGCCAAAAAAAAACCAACTTTCTATTATTCAGTTGACGATGGGGTCACAGCAGCCTCCCTCGCAAAATATGGAGATGTGGGTAGAGTGGTTCCAGTATCAATCATCTCACGGCCATACAATCCCTCGGAACAAACAGGCTGTTTGTTGGCTAAGCACTCTAAATGGATTCCTCGTCATTTCACCGTTGTTTTGCTCTCCCTGTGTGTCAGTGTTTGTGTGTAAGTGACAATAGCTGAAGCCAATTTGCAGCTCTTTCCCAGCGTTACTGTAGCTGTCGGTCTGTTTGACAACAAATAGCTCTTTAAGTGAAGGGTTTGGTGGTGAGCTGAAGCTGCCAAAGAGGCCTTTCTGCTTGCTCTGTTCGACTGCTAACCATCACAACCTAACAGGACAGGCTGCCTCACCTCACCATGGGCACACTTAAAAAAACAATACCACACTCCATATTGTAGCTGCTGAATAAAATAACAAGAAAAGGTAGTTCCCCACCAATCTAGACCTGTCTCTGTTTATCATTTATCATGTTTCAACACTTTCTTTTGAAGACAGTTTGCTGCATCTGACATCAGATATTTGGAAAAACCTCTAAAAAACAGGTCACAGCAAAAAGGCTGTGTAAGTATATTAAATAGAAACTACTGAATGAAGTGTGTTTGTCTTTAGCACTCTTGCTTATTTTAATTAGAACCAAATTAATGCAATGGACATTCCTGAGCTGCAAATTGCTTCTGAAGAGTAACAGGCTATTCAAGGTAACGGGGTCAAGCTGCAAAATCAGGTTCTGGAATGAGACCTTAGAAAAAATTCGGTCATAGTTTTCAGAGACTGCTTTTAATGTAATATTCCCCCCTCCCGACCCTCACGAGGATTAAGGGGTAGAAAATGGATGGATGCATGGTTTTAATGTATTTCGATGCAATAAATATGCAACAAAATCTATTTTGTCTCCCTTTTCAACTATCTCCTAAAGAATCTAGCAGGATTATTTCAATATTATTCTAACTCAAGATTCCAATCTCTTGGTGTAAGCACATCATGGATCAAAACCTGAATGGAATCCCATGGGAGACCTCTGTGTGAATCTTTAACATACAGTACAATTCATAGTCCAAAAAATTAAGAAGCCATCTAATCAAACCTAAAAGAACATCATCATCACTTTATGAGATAACTGACAGGTTGATGTACTGTACACACCCTTGTGTGAAACAGAACATCCAGTTTTTCTTCTATAAGGCTTCATATCAGAGAAAACACAATTAAAAATAGCCAGTCTCCCCAAACATGTCACTAATCTCTATAATCTCAGCCAAGAAATCCACTGCACTGAACCATGAATCTGTTGTGGACATTAGGAGAGTGTTTGGCGAGGCCAGAGACGTGATTAGCTCACAGTGACACCAGTGACTAAATCTGAATTTATCCATAACAAACTGGCTGACAGAAGTACAATCTTCTGTGTTTAGTTAGAAAACCTTTGATTATTCTTTTCTTAATCTTTAATTCTTCTCCTTGCAAACTGATATTAAAAGTGTGATTTTCTTTATGAATGAGGCTTTAGTATCAAATGCCATATATGGCATACATAGAGAGGTGATGACTGGGTAACAGATTAAAGTATTATTACAACAGCATTTAAATAAAATGTTGTCATTTCTGCCAAATTTATCTCTAGCTGTCCCTAGCTTTATTAAAATATTGAAGCTCCTCACTTTTGGAATTTTTAAGGCTATGTTTTTTGTATTCTCTATTGTTAATTATCATCCTTATAAAACCCGATTTCATTAATACAGTGGATTTCAAAAGTCTACACACCGCTGTTCAAATGCCAGGTTTTTGTGAGGTAAAAAGGTGACATCAAGACAAATAAATTCACAACTTTTTCCACCTTTAATGTGACCTATAACCTATACAACAGAATTGAAAAACAAGCTGAAATCTTCCAGGTGAATTAAAAATAAATAACTGAGATACTGAGGTTGCACAAGTGTGAACACCCTCTTATAACTCGGGGTTTCCAACACTTATGGCTGTGTTGGGATTTAACCAGTTTCATTCAAACTCATGTTAAATTGGAGTCAGCACACACCTGTCACCATTTAAA
>JAQQAE010023387.1:0-10050 GCA_029823295.1 Pseudamia nigra
CAGAATTCTGGAAAGGTGTGAAGTGGGCCCAAGCACGGCTCGAGCCAAAACGGCCCTAGTGTGAGTACGCCCTTAGACCTTCTGGGGCTGTTTTCATGAAGGTGTTTGACAATGTTAGACTGCGTTACGAAAATAAAATCTGTGTGTTTTAAGTCAAAAAAGTGAAAGCCCCTCTTTACTTATGCCGCCAAGAACTGAAAGTCAATTTATTGTTCCACTGAAACAGAATTACCACGGGATAGAGCAATCTTTCTGCCACTGTGGACTGAAAGCAGCAGTTTTGTATTTTCATCAAATCTCAGTGTTTGTGTTGGCTCGACCAACCAACTTACCGTATTTTCACCAGTGATATGTCGCTCCGGTATGTTAGTCGCACGAGCCAAAAAATGCATAATGAAGAAGAAAAAAATTAGTATTAGTGTATTAGTCGCTCTGCAGAGCAGATCGCATTTGTTCGGGGCCGCGGTGTGCGCTTGAGCTGCGCTGCTTGAGAGCTCGCGGCTTGTCTCCTCTAGCGGCTGTCAGTGTGACAAACACCCTACAGTCGAATTTATTCAAAATACAAGTCGCTCCGATGTATTTGTCGCCCCCCTCGCCAGACTATGCATAAAAACACAACTTTTAATCCGGAAAATACGGTACATTAACGAAAACTTCAATCTACTTTTTGCTCAGTGGTAACATTAGTGTTTAGCGATAAAGCTACACTGACGCCATTTCGCTAAAAGTTATGTTTCACATGTTTGCTTTTACACTCGTGGGTCACATGTCACAAAAGGACAAAAACATAGAGAATAGAAAATTATTTAATATGGTCTATAATGTTTTTGTTAAATTTAGCCCAAGTCTGATAAATGCTAAATACTATGGCACTGGAGGTTGGAAGGTGTATTAACATTAGAGATTTTTGTTTGTTGACCCAATTAGCCGACTCCATTTCTAAGCTAACCGTAGCTAGTTCTGCTGCCACGGAAGAGCTGAACAAAAAGTTACTAATTTTTTCTCCTCGAGAGAATTTTCTCCTCGAGAGAATTTAGTTAAGCCAAGATTTGGATCTTGCAACAAACATTTATTTTGTGACAAAGTCTCCTGAGTCAAATCATGTTCCATTTCAGAAGAAAAATGGTGTGAAATTTGCAGTAATGTTAAAATCCAAGAAAAGCCAAGACAAAGTGTAGTCAAAAATCTCTTCAAAACTGTTTCCCCATTGTTCTGTTAGAATAAATCAACAAAATGAGCAAAATATTCAAGCAAATGAACAAAGTAAGTAGCAAAACAAACAAAAAAAAACTAAAACTAATAAAGAGCTGAAGGTAAATACTAAATACAAACTAAATAAACATGACAATGAACAAAGTTAGAAGCAAAATGAACAAATGCTCAGGAAAATAAGCAAAAACAAACAAGAAAATGGAACAAAAACTGATTCATGATGATGAAGAATATTCAAACAAAATAAGAAACTAAATGAATAAATGTGAAGAAAATTATCAAGATAAAAAGGGAAATGAACGTAACAAGCAGCCAAATGAACCAAAAAAATCAAGAAAATAAAAAAGATTAAATAAAACAATAAACAAAATTAGAACCAAAATGAACAAAAGATGATTCAAATGTTTAAGAAAATAAGCAAAAAAGATCAAGAATTGAATCAAACAATCAAGAATATTCAAACAAAATAAAAGAATAAACAAAAAAATGAGAATCTGAATCAAGAAATATGAACAAAATAACATAGACAAACAGGATAAATTAACAAAATGATCAAGATAATAAACAAAAATGAACAAAATAAGCAGTAAAATGAACAGAGAAATAAGAAAATCAGCAAAAAATATTGAACACCACTGGAGGCAAAAAGAAATAGAGACCAATGAAATAATAAGAAAAATAAACAAGTAAAACAATGAAAAAAGAACAAGAATTTTACAAAGTAATCAAGACAAATAAAGTAAGCAATAAAATGGGCAAAACAAATTTGTTAAGACATTAAGACATTTTTGCAACAAATCCACTAGGGATCGATCTGAAACCTGACTCGTACGTAGATCGAAGCCTGAGGCGAGCTCTGACTTTCTGCTCGCCACGGTAGACGCAGAGGTTGGCGAGGGCGAGCAGGGCACGGGGTTATTTATGCACGGGGCCATGATCACAGGAGGCGGAGCTTAAAAGAACAGACACTCGGGATGAATGAGGGCTTCAGGGACTGGAGCTTGGGGACAGGTCAACAAAAGACGTTTTAGCCTGACCTGGGGGACCTTTGATCTACGTGGATCTGTCTGCAAAGGCCCCTATTTGCATTTGTCAAATAAATTTCTCAACTTTTGTCATGCTGTGTCAAACATCGAAGCCTGTACCTATGTCCGGCCTAGAACATTCTCTCCGAGTCCAGTCATGGTATACAATGTGATTAACAGCATCGGGGTGTGAGTGTTTTTGTATTTGCATGCCACTCAGACGGGTGGATGACTTGCCCCGGAGCTGTCCCGATATCACACCATTACCAGGTCTAACGAGATGGGCATCAGATGCAAACAGCTCAATGAATATGCAAATCACTCCATTCACGTCGGGAAATGATTCGTGATAAGAATAACTGCTTTTTGAAAAACACTGACTAAATCTCCACGGCGAGTCGGGCATGTCTGGTTTGTAGCGAGTCAAGGCGGACATTGTTCATGTTCATAGATGTAGTTCTGTGCATAGTTCTTGATGCCATGCAGCAAACGGGACATGTTTGATTGGAGCCGCCCTGCATCACCGGTGTTGCACAACGGATAATGGATTATATAATGACATTATCATCCAGCTCCACTTTTAGACCACTCAGTAATCCCCCTTAAGATTTTTAAAATTTGTTTATTATCCTGCATCAGTGTCAACCATGGTCATGTTCAGCTCTGTGTCCACATTACTCTGAACCTCCACGAACAAACTAGTGAACTGTGGATTATTTGTTCTTTTACACTGATTTTTTTGATGAATTTGTCCATATTGATGTACTATCAATATGATCCAAATGAGATCAATTTGACTGCTTTACTAATTTTAAGTTCATTTTGTTGCCTGCTTTGTTTTTGATTTGATTTATTTTATTTGAACATTTAAACATTAAACATTAAATTATAATTTTCTTCTCTCTCTCTGAAAAGATTTTGTATGTTGTGTGGCAAGAGGTTTTTTTACTAACTTCAAACATTAATTGTGTTGTATAATAATGAACCAGATTCCATAATTTCAATAACTTTGAATGTAAAAACAATAAATTTGTGTGTTCTAGGTACCCGACCTTCTGTATAGCACGAACTGCCCTTTTCTGTAATATTAACAATGAATTAAGTTTACTTTTATAACTGTTACCCCAAACTTCTCTGTTTCGTTCCCTTGTTTATTTTGTTCATATTGTTGGTTATTTTCTGTATTTTGTTTTGTTTTTTGTCTTGATTACTTGGTATATTTTTCATTTTGCTTATTTTATTGTTCACCTGATCATTTTCGTTCACTTTCTTGATACTTTTGTTGAATTTTCTTCATCTTCTTGTCTATTTCCTTTGTTTTCCTGACACATACCTAGTTATTTGGTTCATTTTGACACATTTTCTTGAGTATTCTTCTCAATATATTGCTCATATTTATTCATTTCCTTGATTATTTTGTTGATTTGTCAAATTTTCATAATTATTTTGTGTATTTTTATATTCATTTTCTTGATTATTTTGTCCCTCTGATGTTCAGACAAAATGAATAAAAACCAAACCTTCACACTTGAGGTCATTTTGTTTTTCATCTGGGACGATGAGAGCAAGTGTTCGTAATTCCAGTAACACCCATTCCACGTCGGTGGAGCAGTGGTAGCAGACAGTCCCATATGCCCTTGTGTGTGTCTGTTGATGTCTGTAACTGCTGGAGAAACTAAGCTCGGCTCAAACTAGGATTATAATTTAGAACATCAAGGCCTGACAGAGCAGTGACATCAACACATGGGAGTGACGACAAGCGCCTTGATCTTTGGACGGCGTTAAGCAGCGGGCCACATGGCCAGAACGCTTTCCAACTGTCCCCCCGTACGGATTCAGTAGAGCCAGGCGGAAACGAGCTCCATATGGCTTTCTGACCTCATTTGAAGATAAAGATCACGAGAGAAAGAGGATACAGCCACAACGAAGGAAGGCAATTAACAGGAACACCATTACCGCGATATGGGACTGATTAACGTTCACATCCAGCCAAGCCAAATAGATAAGAGGGAATCTGATTGCTTGTTGATTGGTTTCAGTGGTGCGGGGCAGGTTCTGTTTTCTGGTGCTGAACCTCACCGTGTTCTTGATTGAGCCAAAACAGCGAAGTGAAGTCACTGTGACCACACATCAGGAAGATGATCACAGACACCACGGCTGGTACCAGACCAAAGCCGCTGCACGACACATGACTGTGCTAAGCCGTCGGAAACAGCGTGTGAATTTTAGTCCAAAAAAAGTTGAGCCACCATGTAAAATGTTAGACGGAAAATCGCACAGACGCGACATATCAAATGAGTGTTGACAGTGAGAAATGTCATTGTGTTTTTGAAAATTATATGCCCAATCTGAATTTAATGCCAGACACGCATTTCAAAAAAGTTGGGTTGGGGTTTACCACTGGGTTGCATCATCTCTTGTTTTAACAGAACTGTGCAAGCGTTTGGGCACGGAGGAAACCAATCACTGTCATGTTTAAAGTTTTCGTTATTAGTTGTGTCATAATGTGCTACATGTGTTCAATAGGTGACAAGTGAGGGCTGCAGGCAGGCCAGTTTAGCACATTCTTTACTACGGCCATGCTGTGGGAGTAAATACAGAATGTGGTTTGGCCACGCCTTCCCTGAGTAAGATATACTGTACACTTTGCAGCACTTGTTGATCCAAAGCTCATATTCAGTATATTTTTCAGTCTTCAGTAATGTGCAGGTTACTGATGCCATGTGTGCTAGCAGCAGAAGTAGGTCGTACACGTGTACTTTTACTCCATTACATGTACTTGAGTAGTTTTCCACAACAAATATACTTCTGAGAGTAGTTGTTTTGCAGAATTCATTTTGCTTTTTTCTCAGTTGGATTTGTGATGAAATACATGCACTTCTACCGAGTGAAATTTGGGAAAAATCTTAATGAGTCAAAGTAAAAAAAGGTTGAAATTAAAAGCATTAACAAAATAATCAATTAATAATAATGAACTAAGCAACGAAACGAGCAGACATTTACACAGTGAACAAAATAAGCAACAAAATTAACAAAATAATGAAGAAATGAACAAAATAGTCAAGTCAGTTATAAAACTAACGTAAGCACAAAATAAGCAACAAAATATGGAAAAATTAAGAAGATAATCAAGTACGTTAACAAAAATGACAAATTTAATGAAGTTGAAAAACACAAAACAAAATAAGCAACAAACACAGAACACAAAATCCGAAGAAGCAACAAAATGATCAAAAGTGATTAAAAAAATCAAGAAAATGAACAAAAATGTCAAAAATGTCTGTTTGGACATAGTATATTATCCTGTAATAAATGTTACTCTTTGAAGTTACGGTACTCACTACTTAGGTAGCTTTTACTTGTTTGACTTGTTTTCAACTTTTACCCTTGCTCACAGAGATTTCTCCAGGGTTTCTGAATCTTTTGATGAGATTGTAAACTGTAGGGTATGAAAAGCACAAATTCTTTGCAATTTTCAGCTGTAAAACATATTTTAAATTGAACTGCTCACAGGCGTATTCCAAAATGGTAAATAGTAAATGTTCTTGCATTTAAGTCTGGTATACGATTTTAGAATCATGTGAACATGACGGTATCGTACACTGTGTGACAGTTTTGGCTGCAAACACGTGTGAATCCAGCGTAAACTGTGTTCCGATGTGCGATTGTACCATAGTACACCGTACGGGTGAGATCACACACCCCAAGCCCTCTTTTTCAATCAATACTGGGCAGAAATACTGTGTTTTTCCACCTCTGTGGGTTCCACCTTCTTTTTTCCTGTGTCTTTTCTCTCTTCCCTTCAAACACCTGGCACATTGCTCTCTCTCTCTGTCACACACACAGACACAGGGCTCTAATAATACTATATAATAATATGCCTTTGCTTGCCTGTCTGTGTGGAAATGTTTACACTTTCAAATCTGTTACTGCTCTAGTATGTGATATTTCTGTGACGTTTATTGCCTTCTTCTTGATTTCACCCGCTGTTTCCTGCTGCTGCGCCGATGCTAATTAATTGTGACACGTACCACCATGTGTGTTTTTAAGCATTTTGCGGCATTTCTAGTGTTTCCTTTCCAATGAGTCAGCTTTTGTGATATGTTTTGCGGGCATCAAATTTAAAATGGGAATATAATTTCCAGACAAAAAAAATAATTGAAAATCTCAGTGTCAACATGTGACATATTGTCTTCGAGCCATTTTTCACAGCGATTCACCTTTTTTGGAAGCAGCGGTGTACTATCGAGGTGACACCTGACCTAATGGAGGCTGATGTGAACAATCGTGCTTTATTCCATATAAAGAGTCATTGTGTGGCTGCACTGTAAAGACACCAGGAATTTTTTTTTACCAGCCCTTGATTTTGTTTGTGTTTGTTTCATTGACTTAAACCTTTTTTCGTAAACTCGTCCATGGAGTCATTACACCGTGAGCCCATCTGTTTTTACAGCACGACATCTGGGAAGTATTTTGATAATTGCAAAGAGATTACGTTCTATCTGCAAGACCGATTCTATACAATAGACCTATACAAAAACAAAATTAAACACTGGTAATTAACCACCCGAGGCTATGGCTTCTTATGGTTAAACTTGCATTGTCACTGCCACTTGTACTTGGCTGCATTGCTTTTTCGTACATGGCCACTGGAGGGCGCACTGTCACTACTTAAAGATGCCAGTGGATTAGTTATGGCTGTTTCAACCAATTATTAGTACAGTACTGTACTTTCATTTTTTAATTGTTCATTTATCACATCTTTTGTAAGGTAATATCAGTCATTTAATGGCAACAGTAAATTTTGTTCGTATATAAACTTTTATTTGGTGTAAATCACAGGTACATTCACACCAACCCATCATTTTTCTCATTATATCTCTATAATTAAAGTCTCATAAAAGGAATAAAATCAGTAACTTAGAGCAGATACTTTAAAAGTACTGCACCCAATCTTTTGGCTTTTTGACTTTGGACTGTACTTATCTGTTGGAAAAAGGTGCACATTTTGCTGAGGGGTTTTTTTTTTTTTTAGATTTTTTTCTTCATAATGTTATGCTTCATAATTTTTGTTCATTTTGCTGTTTATTTGTTTTGTGTTTTGTACTTTTTTTTCCTTTAATTGATCATTGTGTCCATTGTTGTTTCCATATATTATGCAGATTACTGTGATCAGTTTTTTTCATTTTGATAATTTCTTTGTTTACTTGATTTATTTGTTCTTTCTTAAGTTTGCTATATTTTCTTCATTTGTTTGCCACTTTTGTTCATTTTATTGTTTTTTCTGCCCAGCTCGTTTTGTGGTTTATTTTGGTCATTTTTACTCATTTTATTGAGTAGGTTCTTCATTTTTGTTGGTTATTTGAATAGTTTATTTATTTTTCATTTATTTCAAAGATTTGTTCATTCTTTGTAGATGTCCTTGATCATTTTGTTGTTCTTGTTGATTTTGTGAATTATTTTGATCATTTTATACATTATCTTATCAATTTCTGTGCTACTTTGCTCACTTTCATTCATTTTCTTGATTATTCCAGTCATTATCACACACATCTGTTCGCTGTGTGACAATTTTGATTCATTAAATCAAAATAACCTCAGGCCTTTCATGATACATCTTACAACCTTTCATGTTTAAATAGCGAAATACACATAAAGTTAGCAATGGATTCATACACAGGAAATAATGCAGATATTATAGACTAGCTCTCATTAAATCTCATACCTGTGCAGGCTCTGTTTCAGCATTATAATCCATTTGACTATGATATTTCTTGCATTTCCATGGCTTGTCAGTGTGTTATGGTGGGCCTCTATTAAACAAGAGGGAAGGGTGTCAAGGAATGCCCTGTGGTCTCAATGCCCCCAGTCTTCACAGAGCAGCTCCAGACACATGCAGGCGACAGTGTTAAGTGTCACAATTTCACTATTTTCCTTGGCATAAATATGGAGACGTGAAAGCCAAAGGTCAACGGCATAAAACTTCCCTATATAGAGGTCATCGTCTGAAAGAAACAAGAAGGCGATTCACGGAGGAAAAGTTACAGCAGGGGAGACATCTGACTCTGTTTCCTGCCACAAAAAGAACAGAAAAATAATTGTAACGCGGCGCTACAAAGGCCTTCATGCACCACAGAAGACGAACAAAACAATGGAGTGGGCTCCGAGCTGCAGCGGAGGATTACAGATCCGATGGTCAATGCAGTTGGGATTTCTTTATACCTCAATGAAAGGCCAGTATTGAGCGAAAAATAACAGATTATCTTGTTGTCCCTATAGCTTTTCTATAAACAATAATCATTTTCATGCACTGGCCACGATGCTGTCCCTACAATAAATATAAGTGTTTACAGTTTCCATATTCAAACACACGCTCAAATACATTGCGTGATGGAGTGCATGTCTGCCTTTTGAACAAACAGGGACATCAATTATAACTCATAATAATATAATATGACTTGTGAATACAGTTCATGAATATTGAAGCCACATGTATTGCAGAAAACAGAGACGTGACAAAAAACAACCCAAAACATACAAAAATGAACAAAATTATAACAAAAATGAAAAAAAAGCGTATCAAATAGCTGAAATAGGTGATAGAATGAACAAAATAAGCAGCATAGTAAACCAAATAGAGAACAAAATAAACAAAAGTGAACATAATGAGCAAATTAAGCAACAAAATGAGCAAAAAAATGACCAAAATCAGTAACAAAATGTGCAAAAATGAATGAGGTAAGAAACAAAAATGTACAAAAATGAGCCACGTAAACACCAAAATGTATACAACTAAACAAAATAATCAAAAAAATGGACAAAGTACTCAACAAAATGAACAGAAACTAACCAAACAAGCAACAAAACAAACACTGAAATCTACAAAAATGACTCAAAACAACTAAATGAAGACAAATGACTGAATGAAGAAAAAAAAAAATAGAATTGACTATAAGGGCGTACTCACACTAGGGCCATTTTGGCTCGCACCGCGCCGGGGCACATTTCACACCTTTCCAAATTTCTGCGCGTTTCTGCTCACATTACCCGGTGCCTCGGACCGACGTCATCACGTCGTCTGAACGTCATCAGGAAGCGCTTAACAGAAGCCGAGGCCGTGTTGAAAACATTCAGCGTCATGGAAAACAAACGCAAACATCCCGAAGACGTTACTGATTTTATGGCAAACTTTGGGTTGTTTTGTTCGCATACTGTCCTCTGACACACCCGGATTTCTCGACAATGCAAGGCGATCAAATCGTGCTGCTCGTACACGGAGATTTTTGCGACGCCAGCAGGAGAGAAATCTCCTCACAGGTAAGATTCATACTGTTGTTACAGCATATTCTCATTATTATGTTACAAGTTATTTTTCACTGTGTA
Source organism: Pseudamia nigra (assembly GCA_029823295.1). Classification (NCBI taxonomy): domain Eukaryota; kingdom Metazoa; phylum Chordata; class Actinopteri; order Kurtiformes; family Apogonidae; genus Pseudamia; species Pseudamia nigra. The sequence continues at coordinate 9,621 of JAQQAE010023387.1, forward strand.
AGTATTTGACCTGACTATATAAGTGTAACGCAAGTTATCAACACAGACCTGCTGAAGCTAATGTTAATGTTTCTACTATAACTGTATCATGACAAATTTATCAAACAGATTAAGATCTAAAGAATGATAGAAAAATAATGACATTTTCAAACCAACAGCAAACTTTGAAAGTGCTATGTTATACATCACTGACCACTAATATATTTTTTATTGTTTTTTAAAGGCAACTAAAGGCAACTTTTCACATTCAACCAAGTGAACCAACTGACTTTGAATGCTTCTGTAAAAAAAGTTTGTTCTCTGAAAATATGGATGTCATCACTATATGACATGTCAATCATAAATGTGTCAGGTGCATACATGTATTTTATCTTATGGTTCTTCTTCAGCTTCTGGACTGATATGTTTTCTATGTGTCACAAACATCTTC
>JAQQAE010023388.1:0-10050 GCA_029823295.1 Pseudamia nigra
AACTTCCTTTTCAAATAATAATAATGAATAAATGTGCAGGTAGGGGTGTGTTTACATACTTTATATGGGAGTTTGTTTTTGGTCCAGAACGGATTAATTGGTTTAACTTGTATCCAATGGAAAAAGTCCATTTAGATTATGAATAATTCGGAAACTGAACGTGACTCCGGAACGGATTAAATTCTTCAGCCGAGACACCACTATATATTGCGTGTTTGGGTCTCGATTTTAAAGGTCCCATACTGTGAAAGTCCTCATCATTAAATTTCTGTGGGGCAGCAGTGTGCATGTGCAGCAGCCAGAATAACACAGAAGTAATGTGGAAGTACATTTTTTTTTACACCTTATTGCCAGTGAGCGGCTTCCATAGGAAAAGATCCTTGTTCCACGGTGAAAAAAGGTGAATGCCCCTGTGATTGTCAAGAGGCATGAATCAGACCCAGAATTGGGCAATTTATCGTGTATTGTTGGGACCAGCCTTCATGAGCATTTTGGAGCATTTTCTGGTGAAAATATACGACCAAACCGCAACCAGCGTGGCTGAGCCGCGAGTTAAGTCCAGAAGTGTCATGAACTGCAGTACCTTCAATGTCCACTGGGAATTGGCTCCAGAAGTAAGTCAATTCCCCTTAAAATGTCTAACTTTAGAGCAGGAATAAACATGTTTTTTACTGCATGGTACAAACTACAGTAAACACATCTCCATTTCTGTGAATATTATACAAAGGGTGCATTTTTATAGAACTCATCCATTTAGATCAGTATGTGTGCAAAACTAAGGGCGTAGGTGCTTTGATTGACAGGTGTGTCTGTGCCAGAGGTCTCCACCTCATCTCTACTCACACCCCGCACCAGGTCCATTTTTGGATGTGAGTGATGCCCTCAGAAAACCAAAGAAAAACCAAGCCGGTGTCCTTCTGTGAGCACCGTTACAGACGCAAGGCAGATGTAAATTTATGTGTGAAGATGTGGGACCGTGAAATGATATCAGTTGCACTCATGTGACACACCCCTGCAAAGTTGCATCCGTGTTTTCCAAAGTACTTCATGCTCCTCTTGGGTACGTTTAGGTCAACAAAGGAAATTATTTTAAGAGCAGATTTCCAGAGCAGCAGCTCGACATGCATGTGTGTCTGGCAAAGTCGAGCCATTCTCCCACTCAGGTTTTTACAGACAAAGCATCAAGGCTTACCATTCAAGATGTTTAATATCAGTGCGAGCACAGGGCCGCTGGCGGGGGCGTTGGGAACAGCCATGGTGTACTCCCCCACATTTATCCTTAAAGGGTTTTCATCCAACACAGCCCTATAATCCTGCAGATCCTGCATTGTGATGATACCTCCTAAACACAGATCCACAACCATGGTTTATTCACATTGAAACAACTCAAAATATAAATCCTCTTTGCAATGGTTATTAAATGTGTGGGGAGGGTCTTTTTGTGTTTCTTTTCTCACATGGAATACAGGCAATTTAGAAAATTAGTGGTTTTGTTTGTGGCAACAGCAACACCGAGCACATGGACTTGCTTTTATAGGCAGTTAAGTCAATTTTGCAGTGTTTACAGGAACATTTGAATTGAATCGAAATGAACTTCATTGATCTCTTTTAGAGAAATTCATCTGATTGGTTCATAGGAAGAAAGATCAAGTGATTATGATGTCATCAGCTGTGGTGTGGAACAGAATAAGGTGAAGAGGACAGTCTGGGTTGGCCACGATGTCCTCCAACTTTTCTTCTGTGTGCACCTGCCCCCCCCCCATAAGTCCCGCCCCAATCCAAAGCTTTTTTAGCTTGTGTCCAGACCGTTTACATCTTTCCAACGCCTCTCCAGCAGACGGCAGCATAAAAGAGTGCACTGATAATTCCATCCAGCTCAATTCAGTTCATTCTTTTAGCGCTGTTCGTTTTTGTCGACAGACGTAGGTTTATTGACCTTGACATGTTTCGACAACTTCCTGTCGTCGTCCTCAGACGGGTCACGTGATGTTACTGTGACATGTCTCGTTGGCTGTTTTAGAGTGTTTTACCAGGTCTGTCTACAAAAATGAACAACGCTGAAAGTATTAAGTTTATTGAAGACAGTGTGAACCTTTTCGCATCAATTCAGTTCAATTCAATTCAATTCAATTCAATCCTTATAGGCAACTAGGTCATTTGCAATAGTTTCGGACCTATACAAGTGCACTTTAAAATGTTCTATAATGTAAACAAATAGTAAAAACTCTGTTTTGTTACTGTGTATCTCACATTTGTTGAATGTGTTGAAATTTAACAAGAGCTATTGAGTTATCATTTTAATTCCACGGGGTTGACTTTGAAAACCAGTTTCAGTTTTCTTATTAAAAATGTATCTTTCACCTGTTTATTACAGTTATCCATCTTGCCCTTCTAGTAGTAAAAGAAAACACTTCATCCTTATGAAGAGCAAAATTTTCCAGGTTTATTGAACTATAGAACATACTTACCTGCTGCTTGTATATCGGTCACAAGGTCCTGTGCTAGTTGACCTTCATAAAACACATTAGGACCCTCTTCAGCTATTTTCCTATAGGTCTTTGCAAGCTGTGGAAATTTGATGGTGTCATTCTCTTTTCGGACAGTACCATCCTCTCGGCAAAACACTTCACTACAAGAAAGAAACTTGTGATGCAGGCCACAACAAGTGCAAAATGAAATAATAAGGCAGTGATTTAGTGCAAGCTATTTATGTCAAGAGTTAATGGCTCTCACCACAGCGCCGGGTCTTTGGTGATGGTGTTTTTGTGTCCGGACAGAGCAGCGGCAAGTGCCTTTCCTAGAGGAAAACCTCGTTCTGCAAGATCAATGCTCGGCTGAAACAAATCTTTCCAGGGCAGTTTGCCATGTCTTTGATGTGCCATCTCAAAACCTCGAATCTCTCCTGGTACAGCAATAGACAACCCTCCTAGCAACCGCGGAAGCAAAGAGGACATTAGGACATTATTGCACCTTAAGTTATTCTGACATTTTAAAGTTCTGGTATAAATCTAACTTTGCCTTCGGTCTCGCTATCACAAGGTCATCTCCCTTTGCTAAGATGCTTACTTTCTCTGTCTGACGCACCAGGTTAAATATTACCTCTCTGTGATAAATCTGTGCTGTTGCCAAACATGTTCTCGGATGCATTGCCAGGCGCCGTCTCCCTGGCATCAATGGTCTCAACTTTACCTGAAAATGAGCCACAAACACTGTCAGGTTTCTGTAGTTGACTGCGTTTCTGTCCTGGGTTGGAGAGGTGTGATATTACTGGGATTAAACATGCACGTTTAAACTGATACCGGTTTTTGCATCGTAGATGGTAAAGAACAGCCCTCCTCCGATGCCCATACTGTGAGCATTCATGAGTCCGACGCACAGCAAAGCAGCTATCGTTGCATCTACTGCAGAGCCTCCTTTCATCAGGATATCTCTGTGGTAAGATTAATTAAAGCACAGCCAGAACGAAAAGACATCAGTGATTAGTTTTCACTGGTAAGATTAAATCTGTCTGGTGCCACTGGTATGAATCTGGAATCACAAGGGTTTGAAAACACGTGGAGCTATGCGTGCATTACGTACGTAGACACAGACTTTTACATGTCACAGATGTTCACACTAAAGTTTTGTGTTTTTTTAAATTGAGTCTCACCTGCCAACCTCCGAACATGGCCCAGCGTCTGCTGCCACGGCGGCCCTCCAGTATTCATCTGTGTGCGTCCTCTTCCCCACGCCGAAGAAGACGCCTACGAAGGTAGCAACTGCTGCTATCAGCAGCAAAGTCAATGCTGCTATTATTGTCTTGTTGACCATGTTTGGAGATTAGGAACTAAACCCTTTTATTTTCAGGCCTGTAAAGAGGAAAAAAACAGATGCATTTGTATGTCACAGTCATGAAAAATCACCTGCAAAGAGTTGCACTATATACTGAAACAAGTGAAACTCTTCTTAAGTGTCATATAAAGTCTTTATTTTGCAATATGACACAATTTAAGGTTTAAATGCAGGTACACGTCACCTTCAAGAGGACATTGAACGATGAATTATGTCGATGTGTTTTAGATTATTTGTACCTTAGGTAAGATATGGCACAGCAATAAGACTTATTATGCACTTGGATGTATCAGAAAAATTTATTTCCATTGACGGCGTCATACAGCTGGTCAACCATATGCAAATTTATGTTTGTGTATCCATTTATGTTAGTACACCTCACGGACAGCTCCACTATTTCCTGTCTAACATTATTGGACAAACTGATGTTGCGATGCTGGTTTCCGTAGGTGTGGGTTTTCAGCTCAGGGTAGTGCTGACACACATTTTGGAGGATGGGGGCATGGTTTGTGAACTCTCATCAGTGTAATGAGATGCAGCTGTGGGTAATGAAGGTGATCGAAGCAGCTGGGACAGACGTGGGAGAAGGTTCAGAACACAGGATTCAGAAGTCAGAAGACACACGGCGAGAGTTTGACACGCCAGCAGCTCGACAGAGACAGTAGAGCGGAACAGACCTGAGCCATGTTTCTGCGGGAAGAAGCATCGGACTTTTAAATAGCACGCTGACACTCTTTGTATATTTACCTTAAAAAACTCTGGACTACACTACCCAGCTTCCCTAGCACAGGGGTGACCGAGTCGTTAGAAGTATGAGCTTGGACCGCCGGAGATGGAGGCCATGGCTGGGCTCGTTGGATCCAGATCCAGACGTGTGGCGGTGAGTTTTGCAAATACACACTCTCATCCTCCATAGGACAGGCCAAACACATCACCCAGGGCTAGTGTAGAACATAACTCAAGTCCTGGCCACACACGTAGGGTCCAGTGAGGATTTAGTTGTGGGGGTTTATCTTGGTAGGCTAGAGCTAAGCTAACTGGGCCCCACGGTAATGCATGGGCTGCTCGTTCAGGACATAAAACCGTAACACTTATTAGTTCTGGTGTGCCAAACTTCAGTAGTCTGGTTGCAGGGGCAGCAGCTTGAGCAGGGGAGCTACTTCTTCCAGCTGTTCTGGGGGGACCCTGAGGCGATCCCAGGCCGGCCGGGAGACATGGTCCCCCCAGCTTGTCCTGGGTCTACGGAAACTGGATCGTAACAGTGTGTCATAAACACAGCTGAGGAACCAACCTTCACTCCTTCACTCAGCCCAGATTTTACGAAGAGAAACACCAGCCCAAATTGCAAACTCTTCACACTGAAAGGAAATCAGTCAGTCTAAAAAAGACAACTTTGTGGATGTGGCGGGTCAGTTCAAACTCAGAAATCTAATCCAATCCACACATAATCATTATCTCTGCAGCAGCATCTAGAGACGTGTTGGCAGGCATTATGAGCAGTCGAAACACTCGAACGCTGTGACACAACTTTTAATGTGAAGCGTACGTTTCATCCAGAAAAACTGAGATTATATGTTTAAACAGTTTGGTAAAAGGTACGAGCCCAGCCTTTTATTCTTCTCGTCTTGTACAAACAGAACCAACATCTTCTCTGACACCTTTGACTCTTATCTGAGGAGCCGAGACTCGTTTCATTTGTTTTATTATGCAACATTGTTCTTATCTAAGGTCTAGAACACGACAATAAAAGAAAGATAGATAGTTATCGCCATAAATTCTGCATGTGGTCTATTTAAACTGGGTGTATTGATGCATGAGCGTACAACAACGATTCCAACAAAAGTTGTGACGTTGTTTAAAATGTCAATAAAAACTCAATGCAGGGAATTGCAACTACTGACAAAGACCCGGGTCTGTTGAGCAGCGACAGTCCTGCATTAGACCAGGATGGGACGACGTTCCTCTCCTGACACTGGTCTCCTCACTTCCCAGACGTTTACAGAAAAGAAGAGGTGAAGCTACACTGCAATAAAGGTCACACCGTTACAAACCTTTTGAGATATGTTGCTTGCCATCAAATTCAAAATGAGGTAACATTTCCCACGAAATGGGAAAATGTCTCCGTTTCAGCATGTGATATGTTGCTCGTGTTTTGTTGGGGATACTAGAAAGTACTCAGTGCGCACACCTCCGCCAAGGCAGCTCAGTTTCTCTTCGTAGTGAAAACCTACCGTTATAACTATGCTCATTTCCCCCTTAATCTTATTGCAGCAAAAAGTACAAATTCTTAAATTTATTTGACCCTCATTATTGGATTCTTTGACCATGAAAACCTATCATTAGCATTTGGAATCACATCCATAGCATTATGATGATGATGGTGATGGATCGGATTTCTACAATCAAGACTGTCACTGAATCCATTATTCAGTCGCTCCACATTCACTCCTGGTGGTGATAAGCTACATCTGTAGCCACAGCTGCCCTGGGGAAGCCTGACTGAAAGGTGGCAGCCAAGTCGCACCAACGGCCTCATCCACGTTCGCATCTATGGACAATTCAGAGTCGCCACTTCACCTCGCGCATGTTTTTGGTTGGTCATTAATAGTTTCTGCTATAGTTTGGCGTCAGTTTCATGTCTATCACTTGATTTATTACCTTACAGTAGCTATTTTTCCTCAACCCCTGTAAATATTAGCTCTCTGGATCACAATATCCCGAATATTACCCGTATCTGGATCAAAATTTGTGATTTGATAGAAGCTATCATGGTGCTTTCCTCCGTTTTTTGGCAAAATTTTCAAGGTGTGATTTATACAGTAGCAATACAAGGACAAATGTTGAATTTGGACCCATCTGACAATGGTGAGAAATCTTCTAAAAATCTTCTGGATCCAAACAATGATCCAGATCATACCACAAGCTAACTGATTGGTCCTTGTGCCATTTCTGACCTATCCTGAAAATTTCATCCGTTGATAATTTTTTGAGTTAAGCCGCGAACAAACAAACAGATAAATAAGCACCCACAAAAACATAGGGTAAAAATATGGGCTCATGACATTTGTAAATCATTGCATTCTGTTTTTCATTTACATTTCACATAGCGTCCCAACTGTTTTGAAGTCGGGGTTGTATGTTACTCCGGCACCGTGGTACATGACAGTACGCTCCGTGTTGACAACAGCGTTTCCCACCGTGGCTCAGAAACATAATTACGCTAAGTTTATGGTCTAATAATATTCAAACTTGCTGTTAGAATGACCCGAGGTGTGTGGAGTACACAGAAACAGTACTCGAGTAAAAGTATTGTCACTTTATCACCCTAGTAGGAGTACTCATAAACATAAATACTCGAGTAAAAGTTCAAGAGTAGCTCATAAAAACTACCCAACTGCATAATGTGGAATTTATTACAGCTTCATCTTTTGCAGCTATTTTGGTTGTGTTTGCTTATTTCCTTTATTATTTTGTTCACTGTTGCTTCACGACGAGCAGTACTCAAGTAAAAGTACTGATACTTTGTAATTCAAATGACTCAAGCAGAAGTACTCTGAAGAACAAGCAGTTGAGTAAGAGTAAAAGATTTAAGTGGAATTTATCACAACCTAATACACTGATTATTTTTCATCAGTTGTCATTGATCTTAGATGCTTATTTTGTCCATTTTTCACTTTATTGCTTTGTTTTGTTCCTTAATGTGGTCATTTTTACTAATTTTGTTGCCCAATTTGTATTTTTTTTCTTTCATTTTTCTAAACCTTTTAAATTATTTTCACGATTTCCGCTCATATTGTCACTTATTTTGTGAAGCTGTGTTCAGTTTCTTGATTATGTTGTTCATTTTTACTAATTTCTTCCTCTTTTTATCATTTTGTTGCCTGTTGCTGCTTACTGCTTGATGTTCCTGATCATTTTCTTAATTTCTTAAATTTTATCTCATTTTTTTGGTGATGATTTTTGTACGTTTTTGCTCATTTTGCCACTTATTTTGCTCAGTTTTTGTCATTTTAGTGGATTTTTTTTTGCATTGTACTCCTACTCAGAGCAAACTGTAACTGAGTAGATGTACTTTTTTCATTACAAATGGAGTTGAGTAAAAGTGAAAAGTATTTGATGATGTAAACAGCCATTTTTGGACAGAAATGAAGAAAAAAGGGTCGAGAGACACAAATAATATCCAACGCTTTAACCGACCACATGACATGTGGCACGTGTCGCCGCCGCAGACTCCAATTTGGTTATTATTACATTAGTACTATATTACAGATTTTTTTGATTATTTTGACTATTTTTCATCATTGTCATTGTTTTTTTTTTTGTAATTTTGATGATTTAATATATTACAGTGTTTGATTCTGTTCATATTCTTGATGCTTGATTTTGCAGATTATTTTTCATGAGTTTTTTCTTGATTTTTGTTCATTATCTTGCACATTTTTTTCTTTTCTTTTTGTTGACTTTGTGCTCATTTTGCATATTTCAGTTGATTATGTTACTTTCATCACGGGTCGAAGCAACAGGACCCACACGTGGCCCTGGAGCCACAGGTTGAGGACCACCGGGTTCGTCGATCGGGCCAAATTCAACATTTGTCCTCGTCACGTCGCAAATAACGCCCAGAAAATGTAGCCAAAAACACAGGATAACGTCATAATAGTCTCTATTAAACCACAAAGTTTGATCCAGATGTGGCTGATGATCTAGATATAATGATCCAGAATGATGATGCTTACAGGGGTTGAGGAAAAATATCGGCTATGAGGTAGTAAATAAAAATACTGACACCATATTGTAGTGGAAAGTCTGCTGATTCAGTCATGTGTCCACAGATTTGACGTATGTTCAACAATAAACAACACCATTATGGAAATATGACTGTACGCTTCATTAATATCATTATGGGGGAAATTAACATAGGTTCAACTGATCAAGAATCAGTTCTTAATATGTCTTGTTTGGTTAAATAAAGGTTAATTTCTGCTGGTTCTGTTGGGTTTACGCTGTATAGTCATGAGGTTTCGGCCTCGAATTGTGAAGCGCCTGGAGATAATCAGCGATTATGATTGGCGCTATACAAATAAAGATTGAACTGAATTGAATGAATTTTTCTTTTTAAATAAGAAAGTGAGCGGCCTTGGCCGAGGTCTGCGTCTCTCTCTGGGCTTCACAGTTATACACAGTTGATTATTTTTCTCATTTTGTTGATATTTTGTCAAACGTTTCACTAATTTTGTTTTATATTTTATTGATTACAATACTTACTTTGTTATTTATGCTTCTATTTTGTTCATTTTTAATATTTGAATATTTTGTCGATTGCCTGTTTTTGGTGCTTCTGTCGATATTTTCTTGATTATTTTGCAAATCTTTGCTCATGTTGTTGATCCTCTGGTGCGTAAAAATAACTGTGTTTTTCGTGAGTAAAACACATTCTGCAAAGCGGATACTCTTTAAAGTACATATTCTAGTCGAGGCGTGAATGTACTCGAGTACTGGTTGAATATTTCTAATAGTATCAGAGCCACCGTGTTATGCAAAAAACCATTCAAAGTCCAACGTCACTTCAACTATTCAGAGCTAAAAGGCAGTTTGTGAAGCGGATCGACAACAGAATCGGAACCCGACGGCGCCGTGACCTGGACTGAGCTTTAACCAGACGTTAAGACCAATCTTCACCCAGATCAAAAGAGTTTTGTGTCTTACCTTGGCTGTTCCCCGTGTGCCTCAATCTGCAGCAGCCGACTGGTACTGGACTAGTACGTGGTCATTAAACGTTAACCCGCCCCGCCTTAAAACACCTCACTAGTGGGGGGGGGGGACAGAGAGTCAGGTTTAATTCACCAATAATTAGTCATCTGTGTCCAGTCATCACTTGACTTTCTCCAGTAGCACAGAGCCACTGCACGACCCTGAAACACAGGAAGCAACAATCCGCCGGATAAATGTGTCTTTATCTGCACTGGCAGTTTAAACATGGCAAAGATTAACAGCGTCGATTTGCTCGTTGGTGGTTCATTTCAAATGGATGACATATGACTGTGTGGACTCGACACTTTGACTGAATGATGACGAAGGCAACCCAGCTTTAGCCAGAAACGCCGTTTTCTGCACGGCTGGGCACAAAAGCCTTGAAATGTGAGTTTTAAATAAAGCACCTCCTCACCGGGAAAATGAAGGGTGTTTGAGGCGGCGGGGGAGAACATCTCGTCTGCCGGT